>JAYMTB010000237.1:0-16319 GCA_036897585.1 Francoa sonchifolia | reverse complement strand
AAGTAATTGATCATATCCTTTTAAAGTCCCTGTCACTGTAACAAGAAAAATTGAAGATTAGTAATGGGTTCTCATACAATCACACTGGAACAATTATGAATATGATTCACTTCACTAACCCTACAAGCCACCGGTACTTGTTATTTAACTATCAAACTAAAGCCCCAAAAGTCATGAGATGCATTATTTCTGTTTTCACGAATTTCTATGCATATAATTTGCTGTTACTAGGCACTCTTTTGGGTTTAGGATTTTAAAAGTCAGCTCTCGAACCCAAAATTGATAAAATCTTCACTATCCAAAATGAGTAAAATCATTTCCACACATCATAACCAGAAATAGTTCAGGATACAACTCAGAACTGAAATTTACAAACGCACTTCATGTAATAACTCTCAGATCACACAAATTGTTCGCATCAACTAATAATACCTAATTCAAATACTGAATACAAAGCATAAAAGGAATGAAAAAACCTTGTCTGCCACCAGTAAGCTTCACTTGAACACCTTTATCTACGAACTTAGCCAGATCCAGCACAGTTTCTTTCCTGCCCGACTGAAACCCCAAAATAACAACAAATGTATTTGAATCGATTACTTCTAAGAAAATTAACAAGTAAAATGATCACAGAGAGAGACGAATTCGAAAGTGATTTACCATGATTACTTGAAGGATGCAGAAAAGTGTGCCCTAGATTTTCTCTCTATAACCTTTTTCCCGCTTCGATTTTCAGCAGACGACGGAATCGCCGGGATAGAAATGCAAAGCAGAATTGACGAGCCGACCAACCCGACCCGTTCCCATTGTAATGGGCTTTCTTATCCGGCCCATCATAAAAGAGGCTCGTCATTGTCAGGTATGGGCTAGCCTATTCGATTGGGTTAATTGAACTTTAGTCCCTTTAGTTAGTCTTATTATTTTTTATTACTTTTATTATTTCTAATTTTTGCCCCCAATGAATGAGTTATTCAATCTAATTTGGACAATATATGTTCTGAACTTTAAAATTGTATTTAATTGAGTTCAAAACTCTTCCGTTTAATTAATTTTGGGTTAATTTGAATTTTATCTAAATTTTTAACCTAATTAAATTTATCCCAAATTTATAACCTAAGTGTAATTTATCCAAATTTATAACCTAATTGTATTTTGCTCAATTCTAACACAATATCTTTATTTCATTATTTTAATTTTTTTTAAACACAATTCTAAACTAATTCTAACCTGATACATATTTACAGGGGTCTTGGTTAATTGTGCTTATTACATAGGAGCAAAATATAATGAGTTAAAAATCAGGGGCTTAAAATAAATAAAAAAAAAAGGAAAAACTGAATCAAGTCGCGCAGTCATAAATGCTATAGCTTTCCGGCGAAGCTATTGGACTGAAGAGATGCGTCCATGATCGCGGGAGTCATAAAGCCCTAAATATCCACAACCTTGCTATCCAATCGCTGCGAAATCATAGAAATGACGTGAATCAGAAGCCGAATTCTGTTCATAGCTACTGGTATTTCACTCATTTCATTTTGTTTTCTCAACTTTCGTTAAATCTCGTCTCAAAAGTTGTTTGGTTGGAGGGAAAATGAGCGTGAAAAATGAGAAAGACAGAAAGAAACATGATTGATAATGGCTGGAAATTATAGGTTTTTTGTGGTTGCTTCATTCCGCATTGCCTCATTTTTCAGTTTGAAGCATTAAATCTTGCTTTTGCTTAATCATCTTCTCTTTATCATGTTATCTGAAAAACTTAACTCTTAATTTCATCTACATATCATATATGATTGATTTGTTGAATGAATGTGAGTGGTGAATTTAATGATTTTGTATTGAATTATTCTTGGATGAATTATTGAGTATAATTGGTTTCATGTTTCCTTATTGCAACTAGGGCATAAGCAATGTTGGACTGTTGATGATATTTCACTGAAATTGGTTTGTTTTGGGTTTTCAGGCATAATAGGCTTTGGTTGATTGACAGTTTTGAATTTCAAATGACATACATTGCTTTTGAAATTGAAATTTGTGTTTTATTAGGGTTTGAGTTGGTCTCAACATACGATTTACATTGTTGCAGAGTTTATGCCCCAATTAACAGGCTAAGAAGATGGGCTAACAGTGGTATCCAGTTGTTGTATTGAGATAAATTCTTCATTGAGGCAAAATACAAGCATTTGTGGGTTCACAACCATATTGTAAGCAACCATTAGTTGAAATTTTGAAGTTCTTTTTTGAGCTTGTTAAAAACTTAAGTGCAGTGAACGGAGAGGAGAATGTTTATATTTTCACCCAGTTTTAGCCGGTTTCCTAGCAAATTCTCTCCTGTAGAATCAGCTGTTTATGATACTTTGTTTGCTGCACTGCTACTTTTGTGACCGATATTATTCACACTCCTCAATTTCCTTCAATATAGGAGTATGATTATCTGTAAGAACTGTTCAAGTTTATATGCATTCCCCTAGTCCTGACTTGTTAAACTCAAAATTTCCAGATTTTCGAGCATGGTTTTCGACTTTTTGCTGTATGTCAACTGTGCTGGTTTATTACTAATTCACCTTGATGCTTGTCTCTTTTAATCCCAGATATGGAGGGTTACATTCAAAGTTCTCCAATACTAGGCAAAACTATTGACAGTGATGACATAAAGTATGTCTCTGGGCTCAGTACCGTACTCGTTGCCACAATTCAGGAGGCTAAAGACCGGATTTTACAGATAGAAAACATTTTCTGCAGTCAGCTGTACCCAAATTTTCAATCAAAATATAAAAGCCTGGAGAAAAATTATCGTGAGGCCAGGAAAACTGCAGAAGACATGTGGAAAGATAAAGAGTTCAATCTCTTACTTCAGATAGAAAAGCATGAACATGAAAGGCACCAGGCCATTGAAGCGAATCACTCTCTTAAGCTTGAGAAGGAAAAATCATTGAAGGAGCTGGAAAATAAGACGAACCTACTGCTTGCCAGAGTAAAAAGTCAACAACTCAAAATCGAAGAACTAGAGAAGGAGTTAGTGCATAAGTCTAAGGAAATTGACGAGGGAATGGAATTGCAGAATAAATTGCTTCTGTTGCTTCAAACAAAAGCCTCTGTGATAACGAGCAAGGGCAAACAATTGAAAGAACGTGAAGAAAAGATAAATGTGCTTCTTGCAAAACAGAATGGACTTCAGAAAAAGGTTGATGACCTTCTCGAGGAGCTCAAAGAAAAGACTGAAAAAGTAGGGAAGGGAAAAGAGTTCAAAGAAAGTTTACTAAAAAAGATTGAATCACAAACCTTGGAGCTTATAAATAAGGATCGGCTATTAAATGATCATGAAAAAGAGAAGAAACAACTTGTGGCCGGATTCGAACATTTGGAGCATAATGTCAGTGAACTTCAGAACGAGCTCAAGAGGAAGAGTGAAGAAGTTAGCAAGGGAAGAGTATTACAAGATTATATTCAACAAGAGCATGAGAAAAATAAAAACCAGATTCTGGCTAAAGCTAGAGCTTTAGATGAGAAAGTTAGTGAGCTACTAAAGCAGAATGAATTTAAATCCTCTGAATTAGAGGCCGAGAAGAAGAAAAGTAGGGATGTCCTTGATGCTCATAAAAGACTAAAATCCAAGCTCACCTGTATCTGCTCAAATTTGGGTCTTAATGGGGAGACAGTCTATCCACAGAACAAATTAGAAGATGAAAATGATTCATTGAGGCATCAGCAGAATCCAAAAGCTTCAGCTGGTAAGTTTTCCTGTTCTATTCTTTTGAGAATCCAAACTATAGAATGTTTGGACTCAATTTGTTAAGGATTTGTTGGACTTAATTTCAATTATATTTTTTCAAGCTTAACAAGTATGAGCTTGAATTTTTTTCTTGGAACTAAGTAGATGGCTTGGGTTCATTCGAGTCAAACTCTGTACTGTTTGGGTTCTGCTTGTTTACTTAACAAGCTTAATTTAGACCTTGAATTTGGCTCTGCAAGCAAATGAGCCTAGTCGAATTGAGCTGTGAATGAGCCTTAGGAATTCAGGACGAGCTCTCTATTTATTTATTACAATTGTGCACACACTCTTGAGATTTGATGCTGCGTATATTTAATGTTATAGATGCACGGATACTTTTGCAGGTACCTGTGAGACAAACAAAAAATTGGAAAGTGAAATTCGTTTAAGCAAGATCATGGAGGACGATAAAGGATTTCGATCAATTCAAAGTTCCAGCTTTCATTCTCCTACTGCAACAAAATCTCCCTACAATGTAAAATCTGCTCCAGCAGGCGGATCAAAGCGGCCTGCATCTTCTTGGAGAGATACTCGATCTAACCACAACAATGGTAGTCATGATCCTCATGGCGATTTTCTTCAAACTCCCTTTGAAAACATCATTAGAAACTTAAATAATAAAGCGTCAAAGGAAGTCCATCTGAATGTTGTTGATAATGATCCGAGTTCAGAAAAGCAGCAGAAGGGAGTTCCATTCTCAGGCCAAAGAGATTTCAAGTATGTGGAACCAGTTAGGAAAAAATCGAAGCGAGAAGAACTGAATGGAATTGAATGCAAGCAATGTAAGAAATTCTATGATGCTGTTCTTCCAAACAATGGAAGTAAGAACACTGATGATATTAAACAGGATTTCCGATGTGAGCATCACGAGGGCGTTTCAAGGCATCGTTATAGGTTTGTTCCTCCTTCCACTCCTGACGGATTTTGGAATATTGGATTCGAATCTGAGATGTAAGCTTTCAGAGCTTTAAAATCAGTTTATATAGATCAAGCAATTTGGTAACTTAATTCCCATCTTTACTACTATGTTGAGTTTCTTCGTAACAAATTGGCCATATTTTCGGGAAAAATTATATAAATCGCATAAATGTACATTATTGTCACAAACTTTGCATTGAAATTGCGACTTTACCTCCTGATTTTGATGTTGAAATCGTATAAACATGTAAACAAAAGTAACACGTATAAACTTCAAAATATTCATATACATTCATAAAATAGTATTAATCTATTTATTTCCAAAAAATTAAGAAAAAGAAAAGAGGGCGATTGTAATTTCAGAAATTTAGTAGGGGTAAAATAGTAAAGGTTTGGCTATACATATCAAATCAGCGGCTGTAGGAAAAAAGACCACTAGTTTCTTGTTATCGTGTTTTCGCGGTAAAATCCATAGCGACAACGAGGGTCGAGAGATTTTCAATACGCCGCTGGATTCGACATCTCAATATCCTCAATCGTGATTGGAATTGGTGTTAATTCAAGAAACGATCGGGTAAATCAATGGATTTTGTGTATTGTTTTTGGATGTTTAGATCTAGGGTTTTCTTTGATTTGTATCTGTTGTTTTTCAGTAATGGAATTAGGGTTTTAATTTGATTACGTTGGAGTTAGTTTATGGGGAGATCTTAGGGTTTCGGTTGATTTTTATGATTGGACGTTGATGACGAATTTGATCCGAGATTTTTTATTGATACTAGACATTGGGGGTCTAATCGAATGTGTTTATAAACATGTTAGGTGACTATATTGCTTATTTGAAAGAACGATTGGGGTGAGGGGAAGGGTAAGGACTAGGGGTCATTGTAATTTGTTTTGTCAATGTATATATATGTACCAGTAATTATTCTAGATCAGGTTGATTTAGGTTGTGGCAGTGATCCGTCATACGATCATGAAATTTTTTGTGTTTAAATCTTTTTTTATTGTTTATTATTGCTTGAGAAACAGATGTGATGATTTTGGTTGTCATTTTGCAACTGCATGATAAAAATCTGGAAAGAAATAGTATGATTATGGTATAATCATACTATCATTATTTTACTAAGCAAACTGCATGGTAACAGTTTCAAAAATCACATCTAGATTTTGCTTTCTAAATATTTTGGAAGCTTGTTTATCGAACGTGATTCCCTCTAGACAGCGAAAGAACAATTTTCTTTTTGACAATGGACAAAGGAGCGCCTTCTAGCTTATTTGTTAATGATGGTTCATTCATGGAGAGGTTCCAACAAATTCAGCAACAGAAGGAGAAGGAAAAGGCAAAGAATGCTGCATTAGTGGAGTCCAAACCAAAGTCTGCTGTTTCAGGCACTATGGATTCTAACTCTACTATCAGTAAGACGAGCGAGGATAGTAAGCCTAGTGGTACACACAAGACCACCCACACTACTTCTGGCGGGAAACTTGCATTTAGTTTGAAACAGAAGTCAAAGCTTGTGGTTCCCCCTGTTAAGTTAGGCGCTGATGAGGATGAAGATGAAACTGATGCCAGAAATGTTTCAGGCGATACACCTATGAAACGACAGAAGCTGGGTCAGCCAGATGCCTCAGTACAATTATCAAAACAAGTTGATGTTGGTAATGATTACTTATATGAAATATTATTTTTCTTTGTTGATAATTACTTCTTATTGTTTTCCAATATACTTCTTTCATCTGATAGTTATTCTGTTGTGTTAGTTTCATTAATTTAAATTTTTTTAAGTATTGATATGAGAATGCATTGTGAATTATTATATTTTACAAAGTAATTACACTCAAGCCACAGACAGCCTGTAAACCTCACTGTTCATTTTTCTCGATCTGAAGTCTTCCCATTTCTTTATTATTACCTATCATTTTGAGGTGCATTTCAGTTTGAAATTTGGAGATAAAGACGGTTTAGAAATAAGAAGGAAACAGAAGAGAATAGATATAAACATTGTTTTTTCATAAGAAATGGTGGGAAAATGAAGAGAGAAAAATACCTAGGAGAACAGTTGTTGCGTGAAATGCTTTATATTTTCCCTTCTGTTATTGCTCGTCAAACAAATTACTAGAAGAAATATGTATATTTTTCATTGTCCATGATAGAATAATACAATTGTATGGTATCTATCATTAACTACCTGGTTGGCAGTATTAGACTGGTGACTTCTGTTTCAGCTTGTTACTTTTCCTGGAAGATTACATTTAATTTCGTGAAGTGAAAGTTGACCCCTTTGTTAAGTACTCTGTTGCACAAATCATCGGGTATATGTCTTCTCTACTCTTTAGCTGGTAGAGGAAGAGGACAAAACATTCTTGAATTATTTTTGTCTCATGAATGCAGTTAATACCTTAAGTACCTTTCAACATTGGTGGAAAGAGATGTTCAATGAAAGATTTGGAATATGTGGCACGCCTGCTACAACAGTAATTTGCATTCCCTTGTTCATGCTCTCGGTATTAATCAGTTTTATAAGTGACATGCAGTACCACCTTCCCCAATCGATTCTACAGTGAAGATAGTTGCAGACAAACTGGCAAGTTTTGTGGCCAAACATGGAAGGCAATTTGAGCATGTTACACGTCAAAAAAATCCTGGAGAGACCCCTTTCAAGTATGTTCTTTATTGGATTATGAAGTATTATAATTCGGTTTAAACCCAGACCCAAACCTAATTTATTCTGTTGGGTTCTATTTCAACTTTCAAAATTTATAGCTGAGTTAATTTGGTTTGGTTTCAAATGTTGGTTTGATTCAATTCCAAACCAAGTTCCACCCCGAGCTGTAACTTATCATGATTAGCACCATTGCACTCATAGACATTACTTTATTATTAATTTACTTTTACTGTAGAAGTTCTCATGTATATCTGGTGTTTTATTTTATTTTGCAGATTTCTATTTGATGAAGGGTGTGCAGATTACAGATACTATGAATATCGGCTTGCTGAAGAAGAGGAAAAGGCCTTTTCACAAACATCCGATTCCCAAATGTCTCACAGTGGTTAGTATTCATTTCTCAGCATTCCACAATACTGTTTCTCAGCATCTTTACTTTGATGCTATTCTAGAGAAGTCAGAACATACTTATGGGAATTTTTTATGTATAGGTGGTACAAGCACATCAGCTTCCAAATCTGTAGCTGTTTCTGAAAGGCCAATTCAACAGAATAAAAATTTTCAAACCCCTGCATCTGCTTTATATGAAGCGGCTAATGATGCAAGAGCTTCTGGTAATTCCTTCAAACGTCAGTTGGAACTGAATATTTCTCTCGTATTTTCATTGTCTTAGACACTCAAATGGCATCTGTTGGGCAATGTGGTCAATGTTTAATTGACAGTGTTATGAAGTTGTGTAGAAAATTTTAGTTGTCCTCATTATGATTTGTTTCTTTAATTTTAGTTGAACATAGTGCACCATCGGGGTCAGATCCTATAGCAATGATGGAGTTCTACATGAAGAAGGCTGCACATGAAGAGAGGAGGAGACAGCCTAGACAGTCAAAGGATGAAATGCCCCCACCTGCATCTCTTCAAGGTTTATATCTGCTCTTGATTGAAAACATTTACAGTATACATTGTTTTATTTTAAGATGCAGTGATTACGATTCTCAATCTTTGGTGCAGGGTATTCCAGTAAAAAAGGTCATCACATGGGTGATTACATCCCCCCTGAAGAGCTTGATAAGTTCTTAGCTACCTGTAATGATGTGGCTGCACAGAAAGCTGCCAGAGAGTCCGCTGAAAGGGCAAAAATCCAGGCTGATAATGTTGGGCATAAGCTCTTGTCTAAAATGGGTTGGAAAGAAGGTGCTCCTCTCTCTCTTTCTCTCTCTCTCTCTGTTTCTCTTCCACGCACATGCATGCGCACAAATCTATGCACTTTTACATACGAACAGTCTGATCATGATAGTTGTGGGCAAAAAGTAAAATTTAGACTACTCAAATCTGACAATAGTATCTTCTTATATATTTCTGTTAATGTTCCCATTCATTTGTTTCAACAAGACAACACATAAAAACATCTTATGTGAATGTTTCAGGTGAGGGCCTCGGGAGCTCCAGATCTGGCATGGCAGATCCAATCATGGCAGGTAACATAAAGATGAACAATCTTGGAGTTGGTGCTCACGAACCCGGGGAGGTGACTCCTGAAGATGACATTTACGAGCAATATAAGAAGCGTATGATGCTTGGTTACCGTTACAGACCAAACCCTCTGGTATTATTCCTTTAAAAAATTCACCTTATTTTGCATATTTCTTCAGACACATGTTTGTCCTTACGCACATATGCATTCTATTTTCGTTTTACAGAACAATCCGAGAAAAGCATACTATTGAACCGTCTAGACTTTGATCATGAAACATTTGCATGTTTTAGACTTTTCAGGTAAATAATTTGGAGTCAAACTTATTGTATTGGAGAAATCATAAATATGGTTTGTATCAATCATTGTGAAAGAACCAAATTTGTTTGGCTGTTTTCTTGAATTTTAATTTCTCAGACTCAGTAACAATGGCTTGATGTCTCAATTAACAATTCTTCCATCCTTTTCTCGTTGCCCCATATATATAAATGTGCAAGTTAATAGTCTTAATTTATTCAATTTTAGGATTTTACTGGTGGAAATTCTCTTTCGCCACGGTGTTTGACTAACTTTTTTCATTTTAAAAAAAAATAACCGTCGGATCAAATATGATATGATTATTTTAGTAGAAACTGTATGTATTCAAGTTGAGGGGATGAAAACGCGCCTTTACCAGTAAAATTTTTGACCATTAATTTGAAATTTGATAGTGGACATTTAATTGGCCCAATGGAAAAATATCATCTGGGCGGGCCCAAAATACCCGTGAATTAAAATAGCGACCAGACGAATTTCAGTTCTATAAATGCTACAGAATTTCGATGTAACAAATAAGCCCATTAGAAAAAAACGATCATTTTTATCATACTTGAAAATGAATTAGAGTCTTTATGAGTTTTTTTTTCTGACAATTGATTAAAAGAAAAATATGTTATTCATGGTTTCTATCAAATTTATAATCAGTATCTTACTCTCACCAAAATCTAAATATTATTCTTTTAATATGATTTCTCATTAATACATATCGTTTGGTCCGATTTTAATCTACGCCCCACGAAATCAACCTCGTACAAACACCCAGTCAAATTTTCGTTCTTCCATTACTTACACCCATACGAATTTCAGTTTAACAAATACACCCATCATAACATTAAATTTACGAGTTTTCCCACACAAATCCAGTTTTACAACTAAACCCATAATAAATCCAATTATAAAAATCGACCCATCAGAATTTAAATTTTACAAATTTACCCTTAAGAAATAAAGTACCCAGTTTTACAAGTAAACCCATACCATAAAAAGCCTATTTTACAAATAAACCCAAATTAAAGACCTACAAGACATCTATATTTACAAATGAACCCGTAAGAAATTCAATTTACAAAGAAACCCTCATTTAAATTTTCTTTGTATTTTTACCCGACTTTTGATTTGACTGTTAATTTCTCTGGCGCGACTATATAAAATTCTGCCAACCAATATCACATTCTGCTTTTAGCTTTTAGTTTTTTCTTCAATTTTCTCTCTCGCCTGTGAATTTCTCCAAGAAATTTCTGATCGTTGACCTCATCGAATCAGAGATTTGAATATTCAGCACCTGCTTGACCTCTTGCTTGATCGGTAAGCTCTTTTGAGTTTATTGTTTCAGTTTTTGTTTAGGATTTTGAGATTTTGGAGGTGCTAGGGTTTGGATTTAGTTGAGAAAGCGATGTCCAACTTCCGTGGAGATTATAATCAGAAGATTGATTATGTGTTTAAGATCGTGTTAATCGGCGATTCGGCTGTAGGAAAATCTCAGATTCTTTCGCGGTTTACTAGGAATGAGTTTAATTTGGATTCTAAGGCTACAATTGGTGTTGAGTTTCAGACGAAGACGCTTGTTATTGATCATAAAACTGTTAAGGCACAGATCTGGGATACTGCGGGTCAAGAAAGGTATATTTTCATTTCTTATTGAAGAATTTTGTTGGTTTCTGTGAAATGGAAGAAAGTGTTTGACTGAGAACTGAAGTGATTAACTTTTAAGGTGTTTACTTTGCTGATTATGAGTTGACTTTCCATTTTTTGTTTGACTGAAGATAATTTGCTGTATATGCTTAGTGCAAGGATACGGATATATGCTAGTAAATTAAGAACTAGGGTAGATTATAAATTGACTTTGAAGTTTAACTCTGATAAATTAAGAACTAGAATAGATCATAAATTGACTTTGAAGTTTAACTCTGATATTAAGTCTAATCATATGAAATGTTTCTACCAAAATGCTCTGTTATGGATAGTTTGCTATTTACATTTAAATTGGAATAGAATCGATTTAGCTGAAGTTGAAGTTGAATATGAAAGTAGGATTGAAAGAATTGGAAAATTGGTTGATCTGCTATAAGCTCAGTCAGTAGTTAGGAGTAGATGGTAGATTAGATAGCAAAGGTGTCCCTCTCGGCTTAAGGATAATGTCTGGTTGGAATGATATAACAATGGTTTGTGGCATAGTATGTGGAAATTCTTAAGCTGTCAACTTAAGTCAGCATGTTTAGTAGCCTTACATTACATCCCATAATACGCCCTTCAGTTTTGTCAAAGTACTAGTTGGGCTGATGAATACATTTGTTGAAGCGTCCGACAAAGTTATGTACCTAACTGATTGTACGTGATATATTAGTGGGAAAGCCGGGAGATGAATAATTCAACTGCCCTTGCCACATGCTTAGTGTGAAGTAACCTAGTATTAGTAGAAGATGGTGAGTTGAAAACCAAGAAAGCCATCCATATAAATAATGAAAAGTTAAGAATATGGGTATTATTAGTTGTTCGCTTTTGTGCTCAAGGTAGGCAAGGTGAATGGTTACACTATCGTATGCGAGAGATGGATATGAAAATTGGATTTATACATAATTTTTTCATCGATATTATGATTATTTATAAATGCTTAGTCCTTTCTGTCAGTCTCTAAACATGGGATTTGCTTACATTTACACACACTAATTGATATCAGATATCGGGCAGTGACAAGTGCATACTATAGAGGTTCAGTGGGAGCAATGCTAGTATATGACATAACCAAACACGTATCATTTGATCATGTTTCCAAGTGGTTAGAGGAACTTCGAGGCCATGCAGATAAAAATATTGTCATCATGCTTGTAGGCAACAAGTCTGACCTTCGAACCCTCCGAGCTGTACCCTCTGAGGACGCCAAAGAGTTTGCCCAAAAGGAAAATCTCTTCTTCATGGAGACATCAGCCTTGGAAGCTACCAATATTGAATCAGCTTTCCTCGCAGTTCTTAGAGAGATTTATCGAATTGTCAGCAAGAAATCCCTCGTTGCCAATGAGGAACCACAATCTGGAGGTAGCTCATCACTTCTTACAGGAAGCAATATTGTTGTCTCCGGACAGGAGCCATCATCATCTGGAGGAAAGAACTACAACTGTTGCTCAACATAAGCAATCCATGTGGATTCTGTACGCATGTAACAAAACTCACTCATTTTTACACAAATGCTATTTTGGCTAGCGTTCTTTTGATTATACATGAATGATAGTGTTAATTTGATGTAAACAAGTTCACTAAATCTTCAACATGAAAATGAAGCTAAATCTGGTTGATTATCACATTTCCAATGTTCATGAACTTTGATTCGATGAAATGCATTGCCTTTTTTAGTATAAATTGCAGCATTTTGTGAATCCCTGAACTTTCACGGGTTCAAATTATTAGCATGATACTTGCAAACTAACTCGTGACTATGTTTTTTATTGAAATGAAAAGTACAGACAAGAAGATAGGCAGTCTAGGGTCATACCCACTAGCTATCGGAACAATTAACGAAAAATACAAGGTTCAAAGCTAGCAGTGCACAATTCAGGCAGCCTGACAGCCATATCCCGATCGACAGCAGAAATCGGAGGACCATTAACAACCAAGCATAAACAAGGCTGCCCCAAAGCTTTAATTGCAGCACAACAAGCATCACTTGGTGGAATCGAGCTAAAGGGAGCAATGGCTGTTTTACATGGTATAAGTTGAACTAATGCTGAGAAATAACTTCTTGTACAGGGATAATGAGGTTTCCCTTGACCCGAAAAGCTGGTGAGTATTAGCATTATCCCCATTGATGGCAGAGTTTTTGAGCTTAAAAGCTTCATGGTTATTTTTTTTCTAAGTTGAATTGTGATGAAATTTGTGTTGATGGGTTTAGGATTATATTGGGAAAAAAGGATCATTGCCATGCATTTTTCACTTCTGTCCTAATTTTTTATCACATAGGTTTCATGTCCTTTTGTGGGCTAACAGAGAATAGAACTGCAATCGAAGTAAGTCGATGGTCAGAATATTTTTTATTCTAGTTTGGTTTATTTCATTATGGAATTGATTTTGAACTATATTGATTAAAAATGTGTTATTGATTTGTTGTCAAATTCACTGGTGAACTTACTCTTTGATGTACTCTGGGTGTCAATTTGCTTTACTAAAAAAGCTTTTAGCATCACTGATATCAAATCCCATCTGCATCTCGAGTCTCATAACAAAAATTTTATGTACTATTATATTTTATGAAAATGTTATTTAATTTGATTCTATACATAAAAACTTTGTAATTTCAACTAACAAAATCCATATTTAAGTCAGTCTAATAAATTAACACTTAGTTGAATTTAAACACTTTATTTTTAAAATTAGATCTATAAAATTATTATAACCAAAATTAACAAATATTAATATCCATACCAAAACTGAATACCTATTTTACGTTGATCAAATTATAAAGTATTTAATAGTTTGAACAAATGATTCCATTGAATTGATCCAAATGTAATTTCCTATTTAAAAAAATTAGACTTTTGAACGGCTAAAATCCTCGAACCTAATTACACAAATCTTTCTTCCTTTTCATTACATTCCATTTCGTTTAAAAAAAAAAAAGGTTTAGTTTTAAATTCAATAACATTTTATTTTTATTTTTTTGTAATAAGTAAGATAAATGTAAAAATAAATCACAAATAAAAGAAATAAAAGATTAAAACAATCAAAGGCCCAAGCCCATTTAGATCAGGTGTCCAAATCATTAGAACTGAGCGAGCAGCAGTCTTGTCCTCGGACGGCAATCATATATAAATTCGTCGCCTCTCAGTCTCAGCCACTCCTCTGCCTCCATTTTTCTTTCTCCCTTAAACCTCTGCCTTAAGCCCTAGCCGTAGCGCTAGGTGCTCCTGAACTTCTATCTATACGCGCATATCGGTGTATCTATAGGTCAGACTCTATCTGGAATCAGGACTTTAGCTCAGGATTGGAGCTATTTCCTGCAGGTAATACCTGATTTTTTTTATTTTTTTTAAAGATTATATGATTACCGGCTGTTGTTTTGATTCGGAGAGTAATGGATAAGTGAACGGATTTTGAATCTGTGTTTGATAATTGAATTTTTTTTTTTGGTTGAGGAGATTGTTTTGAAGGTTTGTTTGTGTGTTTTGAGAAATGATATGTTGAGAATCTGATATGGAATTAGGTTTTCTTCAAATTTTATTAAGGAATTTTATCAGTAATGAAACAAAATTTATGTATTTATTAACAGTTGTCTAGCATTTGATGTTCATTTGATGTTCATTTCATGGTAAGTGTTGTTTTAGTCTTCAGAGTTTTAATACCAAGCGTTGTGATTGGTGTTTATTAGCTATGCACGTTCTTGAAACTTGACGAGTGGAGATTTACTTCTTGGCTTAGTTGGAAAGTCAATTAATGAGAAGTTTTTTTTGGATATTTTTATACAATGTAGTAAATGAGATTGTTTATAAAAACCTTCTAAGACTTTTGTGCTTTTCTTAATATGGTTTTTGATTGTTTGTCTAACTGGTTTCTCCCTTTTGAATTATATTGAATGTCATTGTAACTCACTGGTTCTTTTATATCATCAAATCACCAGATTTTGGAGTGAAAATGGCGGGGAAATCTAACAAAGGGAGGAATCGGAAAGGGTTGCATAATGCAACAAATCATTCAGAACCAGTGCATTCATCTGATGCTCCCTTGAAAGACAACTCAAGTACTTCCAAGCCTCCCAAAGTAGATGCTAACGGACATGTGGCTGGGCCCGACTTAACTAGTGCCAATACAGAGGTGACTGAGTCCGGAACAGCAAATCCAGGAAGCCAACTGAAGCAAGGTGAAGTCTCTTCCATGTTTATAATAAGTTTATCAGGCATCGTGTTTTATCTCAACCTATTAGTTTGGTTCTTAAGAGGTCAACCTCAATATTGTCAACTAGTTTCAAACAAATCTACAATAAGTTTTAATAGATGTTTTCCACTGGCTGGAAATGTTGCTTGTTCATAAAGGCACATATACACGAATTACAAATTATATGCGTCTGTATGTATGTGTATGTTTCTTTGTTTGTGCATTAAGTAAGACATGTGTATCCGTCATATTATTTTTGTTGGGCCTAACTTTTGTTAACTATATGTCCCTCCTCCAGCTCAGCTATTTTGTTTTTGAGCTACTGTCCTCCAACTCTAAGGAGATTTTTATCTATAATTATAAGCATGAATAATGACATCATTACAGAATTAGAGGTAATTAGGAGTAGGCATGCTCATGGGTTGGCTTTGGACAGTTTGAAAATACATTGTTAAAACCAAACCAATGATATACCAAAATTAAACCTTTTTGTTCTCAGTTCTAATCCATTTCATTGTATTAGTCTATATCTAATATTCAAGGTTTATTTATTATAAAAAATGATCCCAATCAAATATAAGCATATCATTTATATTCCTATTTGTTTACTAAAATTGCCGATGGAAATAAATTTCTTTTTTTGGTATTTTATCAGATAAAATGATAAATGAATATGTAGAAATTCTATAACATTCCGACTGGAAGGAAATTTTTTTTGGTGCAAAAATGCTGTTTTTCCCAAAATATTCCAAAATGAAATAGTTAGAAAACTATCCAAATTATGGGCACAATTTTAAACTGCCACATCAGATCTTATTTCCTAGCAAATTGCTAATTCGTTTTCGAAAGTCGATTTAACTGTCCTAATAAATTTCTTTTGAACCACAATTTTAGTAATTAATATGCATGTTAGGAAATATCCTTGTAATAAATTGTAGTAATTAAGTTGCATGTTAGGAATTGCACTTTGAAAACACAATTTTACTTACTGACGCCACACTGGTTAATAGGTTAACTGTGCTAAGTTGACATGACAACACCCAAAATGCGATGTTGAGAAATAATGTATTTTGGGAGATAATTTTCAAATTACGCTATTTTGGGAAATATTTTGACAAAAATAGATTTTTACTGAAAATTCCGGTTTGGAACTGAGAACTAAAAGAAATGAGAACTGCCGGTTCTAATTCGCTTTGTTCCAAAAAAGAACCAAATGGGCTCAAAATCGAACTGAAACTGTTTGATCTGGCTTTTTTGGTTAAGCCAGAACCAATTTGGACCTTTAACTTGGTAGCCAAGTCCACAAGGTTTTCTCCATTAA
>JAYMTB010000236.1:0-16348 GCA_036897585.1 Francoa sonchifolia | reverse complement strand
TGAGACAGCAGATGGAAAATACTCAATAAAATCCGAGGAAGAGAAAAAATTGGCCTTGTATAATTCTAGAGCGTTGAATGCAATTTTCAATGCAGTTGATGCAAATCAATTCAGACTCATTTCGACATGTGAATCAGCTCATGAAGCATGGACCATTTTACAAACAACTTACGAAGGAACACCCTCAGTTAGACTATCAAAACTTCAAATGTTCACCACAAAATTTGAAAACTTGTATATGAAGGATGATGAGTCAATATCAGATTACAATGGAAGACTGTGTGACATTGCGAATGAAGCTTTTGCTCTTGGAGAAAAATTTGCTAAAGGAAGATTGGTGAGAAAAGTACTTAGATCTTCGCCTGAAAAATTTGCTATGAAGGTTGCAGCCATAGAAGAAGCCAATGATGTTGAAAATATGAAACTCGATGAGTTAATGGGGTCTCTCAGAACTTATGAGATGAACTTGGAGTCAAATAGAAGGGAAAAGGACAAAAATGTTGCATTTCCAGCAATCAGTCGTAGTGAACACACTTCTTCTAACACCTTAACCATTGAAGATTTAGAAGAAAAACTTGACAAAAAACTTGCTCTCTTGACAAAGGATTTTAACAAGGCTTTTAGAAAGTACATCAGAAAGACCAGGTTCAGTGACAAAGGAGGAGATATTTCAAATGGAAAAGATCCGACAAATCTGATTGAAGGGGAATCGAAACTCAAGAAGAAGGGAATTCAGTGTCATGAATGTGAAGGATATGTGCATATACAAGCTGAATGTGCCAACACACTGAAGAAAAAGAAGAAGTCTTTCAATGTCAGTTGGAGTGACAATGAGTCCGAGAGCAGTGATGAAGAAGATGATGAGTATGTGAGCAACTATGTTGCATTCACTGCTAGTTCCAGCGTCAGTGTTATCCCTACTGTTTCAACACCTTCTGAACTACAAACTACATATGAAGACTGCAGTAAAAGTGAAGATGAGGTAACTGAGGGACAACTACTAGAGATGTATGAAGTGATGTTTGAAAAGTGAGGAATGGTTTGTGAAGCCAATCACAAACTGGAAAGGAAGAATGAACAAATTGAGGAGAATATGAAGAGGCTACAACAAGTAGTTGATGAAGGAAACAATCAGTTAGATGCTTAGGCCAAGCAGCTGAAAGAGACAGAAACTGAATTTACTGAAGCCAAAGCCACTCTACAAAATCTAAATACCGGGAGTGGGAAACTTGATGAAATCTTGAGGATGGAAAGAGGAAGTGGTGATCTTCATGGTCTTGGTTATGGAAGCAAAAATACTGAGAATGGAGCTGCATATGTGAAACAAAGGGTGACTGGCCCAATGAATTCTTAGAATAGGTCAAGAAAGCACAAGAAAACCTGTTACTACTGCGGTGTTCCAGGACATGTCAGAACACACTGTTTCCAACTCCAGTTCGATTTGAGAAGGAGGAACATTCTTAATTCACAAAGAAGAATGATAAGAAAGATGTAAGAAAATATGATCTCACTTTGTTTGCTGCTCACTCCTCACTAAAGGTCAGTACATAAGAGATTTAAGACTTCGATAGTGGTTGCTCCAAACACATGACTGGTGAACAAAAGTTTCTAAGCAACGTCAAAAACTGTGGAGAAGGTTTTGTCACGTTTGGAGATGGCAAGAAAGGACAAGTACTCGGAAATGGCACCTAGATGTTGAAGGTCTACCAAGGCTGAAAAATATTCTTTTGGTTGATGGTTTGAACGCAAATCTTATAAGCATAAGTCAATTATGTGATCAGAATTTACTTGTTGGCTATACAAAGGACTAGTGCGGCGGAGTAGATTCAGAAAAAAATTTGATCATGAAAGGTATTCGGTCGGTTGACAATTGCTACAAACTAGTGGATACAATGAAGTGTCAAAGATCTTCCAAGGATGATCTTGAAATATGGCATCATCGATTTGGGCATCTAAGCTACAAGGGGTTACAAAAGTTGAACAAGTTTAATGTTGTACGAGGTCTGCCAAAGTTGGTTGGAAAAACTACCCAAGTGTGTGGAGAATGTAAAATGGGGAAACAACGTAAAGGGTCACATATAGTGTTGCAACAGATCATAACCACTCGTCCGTTGAAACTACTTCACATGGATCTGATGGGACCAATGAAGACTGAAAGCTATGGAGGTAAATTTTATGTTTTTGTGTGTGTGGATGATTCAAGATTTACATGGGTAAAATTCCTAAAAGAAAAATTCGAAGCTTTCAAAGTATTTGAAAGGTTATGGCTTAGACTAATGAATGAAAGAGGTGAGAAAATCATAAAAGTGTGTAGAATTCGGAGTGATCATGGTAAAGAATTTGAGAACACTGATTTTTCTGATTTTTGTGATGAAATGGGCTCATGAGTTTTCTGCTCCTAAAACACCTCAACAAAATGGTGTTGTTGAAAGGAAGAATCGCACACTGCATGAGATGGCTAGAATAATGATTAATTCCAAGGGATTGACTCACAAATTATGGGTTGAAGCCATTAGTACAACTTGCTATATTGCCAACCGAGTGTTCTTGGGTCCTAAAACGAGGATGACTCCATATGAGATTTGGAAGGGTAGAAAACCAAATGTTGGATATTTTCGCGAATTTGACAGCACTTGTTACATTCTCAGACAGAGAACATAGAAGCAAGTTTGATTCGAAGAGTGATGAGGCAATCTTTGTGGGATACTCAATCAAGAGTCGGGCATATCAAGTTTTCAACAAAAGAACCAAAACAGTCATGGATCAATTAGTGTGGTTTTCAATGATCTCAAGAAAAGACAGGATGATGAGCCTTTGATTATAAATAATGAAGTACATACATATTCTGAAGAAAAACAAGAAAATGAAACTACAATGGGATGTACTAAAGCTGGTGGTGCAACACCTAGTGAAACACTTGAGGAGAGAGAAAAGTCTGAAAGTGAACCAGTCCACCGACAACCCTCAACAAGGGTAAAGAAGAATCATTCTCTGAACAATGTTATTGGAGGTCTTGATGAAGAAATATAACTCAAAGACAAACCAAGGGTCAATTACCGAGACTTGGTGAGGTATGTAAGTTACACTTCCAAAGTGGAACTAAAGAAAGAACAAAAGTGAGTAAATCATTGAAAAAAAAAAAGAGGTCTTTTTTTTTTTGTGTCAGGGATTTCTTGCTATTTTGGGATTCTTTCTCATTTTACTTGATTTCAAATATTTGCTCACGTCATTATTTCGTGTCAAGGGTGTGTCTCGGATAGGTTGTGTAAAATTGTATATGAAATTTGTGGGTGTGTTCACTAATGGTCATTTGGCTAGAACAAATAGTGGTAAGAATACATTGGTGTTTGGATAAGATGTTGCTCAAAAAATTGATGCAGTTGCTTCTACTAATGCTGAAGGGTGTTTCATCATGTGCTCTTATGTAAAGCTACAACTCCTAAGGGGGAGTTTGATTATGGATTGAAACTCTTGAGGGAGAGTGATATATTTGGTTGCACTATATGGCTTTTATCCATTTTTGCAACTACTTGCAGCTCTGGAGGTGTCCAAGGCTTAAAAGGAATCCTTTGGTCTTTTATTGACAAAAATGGGGAGAAATATTGGTATTGGAATATGTTGAATATGTTGATGTTTGAATATGTTGGTGTATGATTGAATATGTTGGTGTCTTGTGTTTAGTATTGAACTGAGAGGGAGTCTGCACGGTTGATTTGAGAAACCGCAACATCTAAGGGGCAGTTTCTGTTTTATGCAAATGTCTAGTTTCCATATGTTTTCTGATTGATGCATTAAAGCATTTTTCTAGTACTGTTTTGTCAAAAAATGCCAAAGGGGGAGATTGTTAAGTCAAAAGTTATTGACAATTTTTTATAAGCTTCCGTTAATACTCTGAAGATTTTATTAGCTAAAAATATTCTTTCAATATTATGCAATCAGAATATATTGGCTGAGAAATTAAGGAAACTAGTATTAGCAATATTTGGAAATAGTTGACAAATATTTTATGGAAATTTCTTCTTTCGGGAAAGATACTATTGAATAATTATTTAGAATAATATTGATTCATTCAAATAAGGAACTATTGAATTTTGATTGATTGGGATTGGGGATTCAAATATGTTAAACATAGGAAGAAAGAAGATGATCACAATGAACAAATTCTAGAGAGCTTAAACACAAGGGATGATCCTCAACCACCATGGTTAATCAAAGAACGAAGATGTATCTAATCGGTAGATCAAGTGTCATTTACACGATGCAAACCATTATGTGTTGATTGTGTTTTTCGAGAGAGAAGCTTTCGTGTCTTGGCTGAAAGACAAAGGAAACAAGTGAGTTTTGTTTTTATTACCTATTTAAATTGTAAGCCAATTATGACATAGGTTATAGGATGGAGTCATAAATTTGTGTGAGTCCAAAATTGTTTGTAAATCGATTTAAATAGTGGATTGTTGATTACTAGGCGAGGCCCCGTAGACGTAGGTGTGAGCACCGAACTGCGTAAACAATCGTTTGTATTTTTACGTTTATTGTACTGTAATCACGTTTAACCCTAGGTATCTCAAACTATGTTACGACATCTTGTGTCACACCGTTACTGATCAGATCTAACATCATGTAATTTTTTAACCAAATAACTTGGTGTTAAATATTTTGATACAGTGGGAACTTCGATCCGGTATCAAAAAATTATGCGGAATAGTGAGTCTGACCCGAATAGTTACACTTAGAATTAGAAAATGTAATAATAAGCTAAACTTAGTCAAAAGCTAAGTTGTTACTCACTAATTTAGATCATTATAAATTTTTTGGATAATTATTCATGAGTAGTATGACAATTTGAAGGAAATGGGTATGTGCCAAATGAAACAGCAGGTGTATGCATAATGCAAGTATTTGGAGCAAACCCACCACATGGCTCAACCTTGATGCTTAGGGTTCATAATAATGGTTCATTGATGTACAACAATCGTCCAGTCTTGGTCCCTAACATCTACAACAAATGGCTTAGGCTCAATGTGGTCCATGATGTTGATGCCTCAGAAATTAAAATTTTTATTAATGGGTTCTTAAGTTTGAGACATTTGGTCGTGTCGGACTCTCTCAAATAATGTGGAGTTTATGCTCAAAATGATTCTTATTATATTCATATTATATGAGTCTTGTTGGAAAGGAATCAAAGTTTCAAAAAAATAACTCCAAACGTAATACTATTTGTAATAATTTAAATTTCAGTTATATTATTTTCTCCTATTCACTAACCACGTCAACTTTTACTACCAAATTACTTTTTTTCTGTTGTATGCAAATTTTATGCATGTAACAGATAGATGCACTCTCATAAAAATATTGCTAGATCGAGTATCAGTAATTTTGTATCTAAGTTAAAATATAAGTCTCGATTTTCGTATATTTATTGATTAGGATATAATTTGACAATCAAACGGATTGACTATCACTAAGACATGGTTTAGTGAATTTTCAAAATCTCAACTCATAAGCTTTTCCAAAACTCATCTAAAATCTCAGATTTTTTTCTAACTCAATTCCAAATTGATCTTAAATCTTTCTAAATGAAATCAGCATTGAAATTTAGCCCACCATTTTTTGGGTTTCTACCATCTCCATATTCCCTAAAACATGCAACCGAAATTAGAGTTTAGATAAATACTGTAATTTTGAAATAACTTTCACCTTGTGGCTGTAGTTTAGTGGTAAGAATCCCACGTTGTGGCCGTGGAGACCTGGGCTCGAATCCCAGCAGCCACATAATTTTATTTTTCAATTTAACCTTCATTTTAAAAAAAATAATAAATTTCCAAAAATAACCTCGTGAGTTCGTACAATATCTTCTAATGTACTCTATGAGCTGGCACTTGGCTGTTGTTCTTTTTGGGGGTCCCACACGCATGCCATGGCATGTGGACCCTACATTATAGCTTCTCCACGTGGGTTGTTTGATTATAATAAAAAAGGAGTGATGGGGGCACACGTCATCCATACGACGTCAATAACAGCACGACACTTGTCAAAATATTGCTTGGGGAAGGGTATGCAATCAGAAGATAACACGTATGGTATGATTCACGTGTCGTGTGTGGTGCGGATGACGTGGTGCCTCCATTGTAAGGTAGAATTATTCATCAAAAAGTGATTTTTGCAAACACTTACCGCGTGTCATCTTATTATTTGTTTGAACTTTGGAAAACTTATTCCTTACCAAGGTGGTACAACGTCATTCATACGACACGACACGACACGTTTCCAAAGTGGGTCTCACAATATTGAGTTGTTCTCTCCTAATTTCTTTCATTTCACGTTTTTTATTAAATTAAAGTCAATCACTTGTGAACACGTGGTTTTAGTCAATTATGTGATTAATAATGATCAAAATTCTTAGTAATTGTATATATAGAACAGTTGTTGTTGTTACATAATAACATAATAAAAATTAATGGCTTTTAATTACACTAACCAATGCACACGCTAATAATTTTTTTTTTCTTTTTATTATACTCCTAAATAATAAATTAAATCTACCAAATGTATTTTATTTAACTTGCTCTTTGAACATGGATTAAATTTTATTAAGACAAAATAAATTGAGCTCTATTATATATTAAAAGTTTTAAGGTTTAGAAACTACGACAGTATTACTTGATTTAATATGCATTTTGATACAAAGTGAAATTATGTCCTTATTGCTCAACTAAACATGTGAACATAACTCTTTAACTTGTTTCATAACATGTCTCCAATACCAAACCGAACGAACATGCAATCACATTTTGGCTCATTTGTTAGTTTCAATTCTATTTTTAATTATAACTAAACTTGGTCAAAAACAAACTAAACTCGTCAGTTTCAATTTAATTCAATCTAAATTTTATTTAATCGTGAATGTTACATTAACACATCATAAATAATCAGTTCAATTTACAATTTATTTATCAATTTCAATTCGGTTATTATGGAGTTTGAAAGCTGTAAATCTCCTTTTTTTTTCTTTTTTGGGACTTTAAATTAAAACGGAACCACATCAAACTGAACCAAAGAGTTAATAGTCAACAACCTAGAGCGGCAGTACACTCACAAAAACCCCCACCATTGTACTTTTGACAAAATAAAAGCCACCAACACACAACATATTCTTTCTTGTGTCAATATTATATTTATTCCACATTTAGTGGTGAACATCACCACTAAATGTGTCCGTTCAACATTTAATGTGCAGCTGGCACAAATGCACGGCGACTGTACTCAGTACATACACGGAGAAATTTTTATATACTCCAGTACTGTACACAGTAATAAAAAAACCGAATACAATAGCGAATTTCACTACTGTGGTTCACGGTCCAGGGAAAAACTAAGGAAAAAGCAATGAATTAGGATCTGCTCACGCGTTATTCATCATCTCTTCACTCTCACTCTTTCTGTAACCCTACGCGTTTCTTCCATTTCTCCATTTCCGCCATTTCCCCCCCTAAATTCCTTCTCTCTCTTACTCACCTTTGTGCCTCTCACCGTTTCCGTGAGTTTAGAGAGAGAAACTAAACCTCTCAATTTCATCATAAACCTTTTCGCAAATCGAAAATCGATTTGCCCCTTTTTTGCTAAACCCTAATTTATTTTTTATTTTTTTCCACCTACTACTCAATTACGTATATACATTTACGTTTACTTGATTTCTGTCTGACAATTGCTCCGAATCGCGTTGTGTCTTGCTTGTTACGCGTCTGAGGACCTACTTGGTTGCCGTTGACGCGGTTTTCTATTTATTGTTTTGGTTTTTGTGTTTGATTGAGTGATTTTTTGTCGATTTGTGGTTATTGTGGTGTGGAGTATGGGTTTTGAACTCGGTGGATTGAAACGGGAGGTGCGAGTTTTGTGACTGAGGTGAATCGGTTGAGATCGGTGTTAGGGTTTCTTGATTTGAAGAGTCATGGATACGGGAGGTCGACTAGTTGCTGGTTCTCATAATAGGAATGAGTTTGTGCTGATCAATGCCGATGAAAATGCAAGAGTAAGATTTTATTGAGATTATGATAACTTTGATAATTATGTGGGGGATGTTTTGATTTATGAAGGTGCTTGTTTTATTTGATGGTTTGATTATAGATTTCAATGTTGAGAGTATATAAATTGTGAATGAAGTCAATTGTAGTGCAAGTTTAATTTTTTTAATGGATATGAATTGTTTTTGTTGATTGATTAGGGGAAATTGGTTAGCTGGAAATTATAGCAACATTGATCTGGAATAATTAAGTTAGGATTAGTTACTTATTTCTCTTATTTTGAAGTGTTTGTAAAAATATATTGAATAAAAAGCTGAAACGTTGTTGTTTTTGAGAACCGATCAAGTTTAGATTAAACCAAGTTGCCATGTGGTTGGTTTCTTATAAAGTTCCATCTTTCATGATCAGATGGTGCTAATGACACTGTTATAATGATTTTTTTTTTTCTGTTAATTTCAGATCAAGTCTGTTCAAGAATTGAGTGACCAAGTATGTATGATTTGTGAGGACGAAGTGGAGATAACTGTGGATGGAGAACTTTTTGTTGCCTGCAACGAATGTGCTTTTCCCGTGTGCAGGACATGCTATGAATATGAGAGAAGAGAAGGAAATCAGGCTTGCCCTCAGTGTAAAACTAGATATAAGCGTGTCAAAGGTTGCACTCTTTTTGCATTCTTCTAAGTCGTCTCCATTGAAATCACACTTTGAGTTTGAAACTGCCTCTAACTAGTGACGGCATAACTTGCAGGTAGTCCTAGGGTTGAAGGGGATGATGAAGAAGATGATATTGATGATTTGGACAAAGAGTTTGACTATGGAAACTTTGACGATTTGGGCTCCCAAGAAGCCATGGATTCTATGCTCTCTGCCCGAATTAACATTGCCCGCGGTTCTCGTGTAAATGCGTCCAAAATGTCCATGTACTCAAATCTTCACACACCTCCCCATACTTCTCAAATCCCTCTTTTGACGTATGACCAAGAGGTAAATAAATTAACACTTCTAAGTCCTCCCTCACTCTGTTACGCTAGTGCATGTTATTCAAACGCTCATTAGTGTTATGTGGTTAGTGTACTACATTGATGCCTTTTTTTTTTCTTTTCTGTTTTAGGATGCTGATCCTGATCTCCATGCTCTTATTGTACCTCCATTTTTGGGTCATGGAAATAGCGTACAATCAATCCCTTTTCATGATCCATCCATGCATTGTAAGTTGTTTCCATGTCAATATGCATATTCTATTTATTTAGAGTTGTTACGAATTGCTTATCCTTCAAATAATTAATTGAGGACTTGAATGCTGTAGTGCAACCTAGATCAATGGTTCCCGAGAAAGACATTGCAGTGTATGGGTATGGGAGTGTTGCATGGAAGGATCGTATGGAGGAATGGAAAAAGAGACAGACTGATAAACTTCAGGTAGTTAAGCACCACGGAGGAAATGACGGTGGAGACCTTGATGGAGATGAAATGGACGATCCTGATTTGCCCATGTAAGGGACTGCTAATCTTTTTCTCCCATTTTTTTAATGTATCATCTTTCTGGTCATTTTTAGCCTTCTATTGTCAAATGAACAAGTTTCATTAGAGAGAGAGTAGAGAATTTGTTTGCCTGCAACAATGCAATTTCGACGTCAAGAAACATGCTTATACCCATACATGGATGTAAAACTAAATCACTTGACATACTATGTGGCCAACTTTGTCGAGAAGCGCATACAATATTTTGACTCTAGCATGGTTATGTGATCTTATTGTACAAATAATGCGGGAACTGGTAATAATTTTGTAGAAAAGGGTTAAATGAAATTTCATTTAGTTTGGAACAAAATTTCATAACACTGTTCTATTTCTTTCATTTACATTAGTTTATAGACTACTTACAAAATTTCTTGGCTTACTTTATCAGGATGGATGAAGGCAGGCAGCCACTTTCAAGGAAGCTACCCATTTCGTCGAGCAAGATAAACCCATACAGATTGATTATAATACTCCGTCTTGTTATTCTTGGCTTCTTTTTTCACTATAGGCTTCTCCATCCTGTTCAAAATGCATATGGCTTGTGGATGACCTCAGTCATTTGTGAAATATGGTTTGCTGTATCATGGATTCTTGACCAATTTCCAAAATGGTACCCAATAGAGCGAGAAACATATCTTGATCGGCTATCACTAAGGTAATGACTACCAGCCATTACATAGTCACATTTGTAAGTCGACATGTTTTTTAGGCTTCTTCCAGATGTATCTAACTCCTGTCCCTCCCACTTTTTGTGGCACCCCGAAAGAAAATAATAAAATAATTTGGTGTCTGTTGCCTCATTGTTTGTTTCGTTTTATATTCAGGTATGAAAAAGAAGGGAAGCCGTCTGAGCTAGATGCTGTAGACATCTTTGTTAGTACAGTTGATCCTACGAAAGAACCTCCACTAATCACCGCAAATACTGTTCTTTCAATCTTGGCGGTTGATTATCCAGTGGATAAAGTTGCATGCTATGTCTCAGATGATGGTGCTGCAATGCTTACTTTTGAAGCTCTTTCTGAGACATCTGTATTTGCTCGGAAATGGGTTCCTTTTTGTAAAAAATTTAATATTGAGCCCCGGGCCCCAGAATGGTATTTTTCTCAGAAAATTGACTACCTTAAGAACAAGGTTCATCCAACATTTGTCAGGGAAAGACGTGCAATGAAGGTTAGTGAATTTTCTGCATGCGGTCATGTAATTGAGTTTATAATAGAGTCCAAATTGATTTAAATTTGCAAATCTGTGCTTCTCGTGATTTTCTGATTTAAACACAAAAGCTTTTAACTTCAAGTAATTTGTTTATTTGATTGCATTTTTGTATTGGTCCAGAGAGAATATGAAGAATTTAAAGTTTGCATAAATGCGTTGGTTGCCAAGTCACAGAAGGTTCCAGAGGAAGGTTGGACATTGCAGGATGGGACTCCTTGGCCTGGGAACAACGTGCGCGATCATCCTGGCATGATCCAAGTGAGTTGGTATTTCTTAAGAAAACAGACTTAATGTATCTCTCACTGTAAATTAGAAATTCCACTGAATGATATGTGTATTATTGCTTCAAACAGGTATTCCTCGGTCATAGCGGTGTCTGTGATGTTGAAGGAAATGAGTTACCTCGATTGGTTTATGTTTCTCGTGAGAAAAGACCGGGCTTTGAACACCATAAAAAGGCTGGAGCAATGAATGCTCTGGTAAGGCTTAGATCTCGATCATTAGTCTAATAATTCTCATGGGCAGGTTTGATGATCTTTCTTTCTTGATTATAATTTCTGCAGGTACGAGTCTCAGCAGTTATCTCAAATGCTCCTTATCTTCTGAATGTTGATTGCGATCACTATATCAACAATAGCAAAGCAATTAGAGAGGCCATGTGTTTCATGATGGACCCTACATCAGGAAAGAAAGTTTGCTATGTGCAATTTCCTCAAAGATTTGATGGGATCGATCGTCATGATAGATACTCTAACCGCAATGTTGTATTTTTTGATGTATGTATAGCCTTTCCCTTTAGTCTGGTTTCATATTTCTTTTCGTTTTTTCCCCTAAAAAAGGAATTCTGACTTTTCCAATTGATTACAGATCAATATGAAAGGGTTAGATGGTCTACAAGGACCAATATATGTTGGAACTGGCTGTGTTTTTAGAAGGCAAGCACTTTATGGCTATGATGCACCTACTAAAAAGAAGCCCCCAAGCAAGACCTGCAACTGTTGGCCAAAATGGTGGTGTCTGTGTTGTGGGTCTCGGGTAAAAAAGAGTTTGAAGACGAAGAAGGAAAAAAAGAAGAAAATGAAGCACAGGGAAACATCAAAGCAAATACACGCAATTGAAAATATTGAAGAGGGACTTGAAGGTAATGACTGCTTCTACACCGAGTTGCTATTATGTCTATATTTGTCTCTACGCTCTACTAAATGTTTTGGAGTCCAAGCCAATTATCTTACTCTACTAATAGTAATGCTATTGCAGAGCTAATCGCAGAAAAGGCATCCAATACGCAAATGAAATTGGAGAAGAAGTTTGGCCAGTCACCCGTGTTCGTAGCCTCCGCACTTCTGCAGAATGGTGGAGTTCCTCAGGATGCCAGTCCTGCATCACTCTTGAATGAAGCCATCCAAGTCATCAGCTGTGGCTATGAAGATAAAACCGAGTGGGGAAAGGAAGTAAGTGAAAAAAAAAATCTTCAAATGTTCTGTAAACTTGTTTTTCCCCTTATTTCCTCTAATTTCTGAACATGAAACCAGGTTGGCTGGATATATGGCTCTGTGACTGAGGATATCCTGACAGGATTTAAGATGCATTGCCATGGCTGGCGGTCAGTCTACTGCATACCCAAGCGGCCTGCATTCAAAGGGTCAGCTCCTATCAATCTTTCAGATCGATTAAATCAGGTTCTTCGATGGGCCTTAGGATCTGTTGAGATATTCTTGAGCAAACATAGTCCAATCTGGTATGGCTATGGAGGCGGATTAAATTGGTTGGAACGGTTTTCCTATATAAACTCCGTTGTTTATCCCTGGACTTCCATTCCCTTGATTGTTTACTGTACCCTTCCAGCCATCTGCCTTCTCACCGGCAAATTCATTGTCCCAGAGGTAACACCTCTCTCCGTTTGATCTAAGTTCACGCTTCTAAAAACTTTTCTATTTGGCTGACATCAGTGTTAACTTGCATGAACAGATTAGCAACTACGCCAGTCTCGTGTTTATGGCTCTCTTCATATCAATAGCTGCAACTGGTATTCTCGAGATGCAATGGGGCGGTGTAGGAATTGATGACTGGTGGAGAAATGAGCAATTCTGGGTAATCGGAGGTGTTTCCTCGCATCTATTTGCTCTTGTTCAAGGTTTACTCAAAGTTCTCGCCGGCATCAATACCAATTTCACGGTCACCTCAAAAGCGGCAGATGATGGAGACTTTTCCGAACTCTACCTCTTCAAATGGACTTCACTCTTAATTCCTCCCACAACTTTATTGATCATAAACATTGTCGGAGTTGTGGTCGGAATATCAGATGCGATCAACAACGGGTATGATTCTTGGGGCCCATTATTTGGTAGACTATTTTTCGCATTCTGGGTCATTGTCCATCTCTATCCATTCCTCAAAGGCTTACTCGGTAAACAAGATCGAATGCCAACAATCGTTCTTGTCTGGTCAATTCTGCTCGCGTCTATCATAACTCTTATGTGGGTCAGAATCAACCCATTCGTTTCAAAAGATGGTCCGGTTTTAGAGGTATGCAGGTTGAATTGTGACTAAATTATACAGTTTCCTAGTTCCAAAAGAGTTCTGTTCTTACCATCCAAAGGGGTCGAATTGAAGGAAATATTATGTTGGAATAAGCTCGTAGTTTTTGGGTTAATGTACATATGCGTGGAGCTAACACATTCGTAATTTTTTTGGTTTCGATTTTACAGGGTTGATTAATTCATTTATTGTAATGGTGTCTTTGTTAGGTTTTTATTTTTAGATGTTTATATAAATTTGAAGGATTATTTATTTTTCCCTCTACAACATGGGGAAATTCTTATGTAGGTGTTACACCCCACTCATTTCTAATTTCTTACATTGTTTTTTAGGGTTTTTATTTTTTCGGGTTTTGGCATTTGTATTTTGGCTTTAAATTCCAACCTTTTTGATGGGATTTTTCGCAATATTCTTCCATCTTTGTCACCATCACCATCAAATGGGTATCACGGTAAAAGTGATATTGTTGACATATTTTTGCATTGATCAATTTATAATGCTATGTTGCTCTTTATATCATAACATTTTTATGAATGAGAATGTTAAATTCCAAAAGATATATGTAAGATTAAAGTAAATATATTAAAATTAAATCATAAAATAAATTATTTAAAAACACAAAATTTGAAATATTAGTGAAGTTAAATGAGAGTTTATTGACTCACAAAATATTGACAACTTGACCTTCATTTCAAGTCATTCTACTTACTTTTGACTGCTAATTGAATTACAATTGAATCATCAAAATCATGAGTATAACATGCAACTTAAGTCATTTCAAATTGAATATTAATTATTGGTTAGCACGGCAACATTGAATTAAAAAAACCCAAAATAGAAAGACTTAATGAGAAGGACAAGAAATTGAGCAATATTTTTCTCTTTGCCTAATTTTGTCAAACCTTATTTTTTGTTTTATTATAACCTAAAGTGTTTGAATCATATTTGATGTACCATTAAATTAGAGTGCTCAATATTTGACTTTTTAATCCTAACCATTCATTCATTAACAGATTGTAATCCAATGGCTTCTTTACAATAACCAATTCTTGTTAATCACAATGTTAAATGTGTGACAAAACATACCATTTTCTATATCACAATAAGAATTAATTAATTCCTATCAATTAGTTTAATCAATAAAATCTTCTTGTAAAAAATTATTAAAATTTTATTACCTCATATTCTTTTGTACTTTTGAAATAAAAATCGTTTTTGTAACAATTCATTGGATCTCATTTAAGAAAAGTGGTCTTTGTTATTAGTTTTGTCATCACTAAACTAATACAACAAAACCGATTTGATTAGTAGATTTACTAAAACTAATATCTTCCCACTAAATTTTTTATATCAAATCTCTGAATCTTTATTTCAATCTCGTATTCCCTCAATTTTAGAGCGAAATATTACCGTTATAAAATAATTATTTTAATTTTGCTAAACGCATAACAAACATATAAAAAAAATAATTAGTGAAATATATTGTATATTTAATTTTAACGATTTGGCTAAATTCGTGTGGGTCCTATTAATAATAAATAAGTAAATTAATACATTTCAACATTCCATACATTCAAGCAATTAGGTTGAAAATCAATGGTAAAAACAAGTCAACTAAATCAACGGACAAGATCATTCAAACCCAAATATTAAATAAACCACGAAACACTGAATCATCCAAAATTCCATATATAAATACAAAAAAAAACAGAGAAAATTACATCTTCCTCCCATTTTCATTGCACCACCAGCTCTGCAATTTCTCTCCCAAAACGCGCTTTACGCCAAAAACCAATCAGCAAAATTAACAAAATTCTTCAATTCTCGAATCAAAATCTGTTTTCTGAATCCTTCGAAGGTACAGCAATGGCGGAATCGCAATTAAATCGAACGAAAAGCGAGAAATCAGACGTGATCGAAGCGGCTCAACAATTGATGCAATTGAGCGATGAAGATAACAATAAGAGTAATAAGAAGGGAGAAGACGAGATTGATGATCAGGATGAGAATTTAGAGGAAATTACTTCTGCGAAAACTGAAGAGATTCATGGTAAAGATCGAAGGAAGAAACGACGGTATCGATCGATTGCGAGTATTTATTTGGCGACGAAGCCTGTGAAAGATAAGTTTTCGAAGAAATTGAGATCTTGAAAAAAAAAAACCCTAGCTTGAGTTTTTAGGGAAAATATGTAGTAAGGTTTGTAAAGATATTTTGATTTTCTAATTTTAATTTTAGGATAAACTGGAAACTGTTTTTATGTTCATCATGCTTTAATTTTGTAGCTTATTATTAAATAAACCTTCAAAATTGGATTTTTGGAAAATTCCAACTCTATTTAAGAAAAAAGTAAGAATTATGAACGGAATAGGATTTCACATTATTTTATGTATTAATTTACATAATCACCCATTTCTACTCGTAGGAAAAGGTGATGAGAATGTAATGAACTATTTTGGTGATGAAAACTATATTTCTTAATGGTTAAGTTTGATTTTTATTATAATGCATGTAATATCCTTAATTAACTGAATAAATAAGAGAATTATTACATGACTCTTTTAATAATATTGCTCTGTAAAATTTGTAATGAAAATAATTACTTATTTAAAAGTTTCTACTTTTGGGCCATTAAATAAGGATATATCCACCATTAGCTGTCGCATTTCACCACTATGTGTGGAGCTGGTTCCAGGTCAACAATCCCGATATGTATGCACCGGGTTAACTGAACCGGTTAAGCATGAAAACGGTCTAAATAATCCTTGTTTGAACCGGAAAAAAATTCAAGAACTATTGACAAATCTGAAATAGTACACAGAAATGATGAACACAAGCAATCATTTGAGGAAAAAAAACAGGTTATCCTATTATCCCGTTTTCAAAACATTGAAATGTATTGATCCTTATTCCTGTTATTGTGTGTAAGAAACTACAGAGTTTTTGTTTGTAAAAGAAACTATTATTACCTGTAAAACTTGGTCAGCAGCATTAACCAAGACCATCAAACCACGAGCAGCATGGCTGGCTTAGGCAGCCGCCATTTTGGATCGCTGCT
>JAYMTB010000235.1:0-16355 GCA_036897585.1 Francoa sonchifolia | reverse complement strand
TTTCCCTTACTCATAAGCCTACTTAAACTTTCGGCACAACCAGAATATTGATATTTCTTTATAATCAAAATCAATAGCTTCTGCCATTGTGAATAAAGAAACACTGATATGTAGAGAACAAACATGAAAATCCCACCAAACCTCCATAAAGCTAAAAATTGAGCTTGTGTCTGACCCATTTGGCTCTCTCAATGTTGAAATTGCTTCAAAAATCAATGCATTGTACCTGATACATATAAAAACAGCATCAAATCACATTAGAAAATTGACTGAAGAGAAAAATGTGATAGGCATCTATGGTATTAATAAAAATCATTAGACGGAAAGCACAATGTAGTATTTTATATTTTCCAAGTATAGAATCAATAAAGAACTTCAGAACTAACAATAAATAACAATGTTATAATTTTGACTACACACAACTATATGTATGTATTACCACCAACATAGGAGTATAATGTGGTTTTTCAAGATAGCATAGATCCTACTTATTTACTTATCAATTAGACCAGAATCTTCAGCTACAGCATGCATTTTCTGCATCACTTTTTCTCTGTCTTGAACTGACATATTTCAAATCTGACCAATTTGCAATGATATACACAGCTATGTCATCTCACATTGCCAATTAATCTGCAAATTTTTCTCTCCTTTTTCAATCACAATTCAAAAGGGTAAAAATTATGTTGGTAAAAAAGGGAAAAGAACCTAAGAGCTATACTTGGAAGCAGTTTTGTTGTCTGGTTGACTTTTCGAAGAATCATCAAGGGCGGCAGATCCATCCATCGCAACTGGAGCGGCAGCAGGAGAAGTATGCGGGGCGGACAAAGTAGCATTTGGAGCATCCGAATTGAATTTTGGTTTTGGTGTCCGTGATTTTTCCCTAGAGCCTTGGCCGCCAGTACTGACACTCATATTCCTCCATTTGTCCTGTGCAAACAGACAATAGTGAAAACATATACAAAGAGCATAATACTTTAGTGTCATACATATAAGAAGTAACATAATATGGTTGTACATCACACTCACAAAGGGTATATAAGTTCATGGCAAGCAATAAAAGATGGATAAGAACATTTATCGAAACTTGAAAAGACAGTCTACTGGGAAGGGAAAACTGACATGTCAAGACTATAGCAACTAAGCCACATCCAATAAGCTTGAGTATCCACTATATTTTTGATAAATCAACAAGCAGATCGCAATTTGGAATTGAACTACTTAATTGAAACCAGCAAGTGGTGACCTAAACCAGCAATTTATCTACTTTTTAGAAGAGGAACTGTATCCACATTTGAACATCCACTAACACTTTTACAATTTTCTGCAGACAGTGCAGGTCATAATTTACTCTCTCCGGCACCTCTTCACCAATGGAATAAATCAACAATTTAGTTTCATTGCATAAGCTCATGCAATGAAATAACAAAATATATCTAAGTGATCCCTAATTAAGTGATTCACGTTTAGTATAAACCAAAAACCAATAATCAATAACATTTTTTTAGGGTTTAATACACCTTCATTTTATCCCAATCAGTACTTTAAAACATCATCAATATCTTGTGCCCTATATCATATGAACAATATCTCATGCCCTATATCATATGATCAATATCAAATAAAACAATTTTCAACTATATTCTTATACTGAATTAACTATTAGCATAATCCACAACCAGGGTCATAAAACATAATTTTTCAATTCAGGTTACGAACAACTAAGAATCTCACAATGCAATTCCAATTCTACAAGCTCAACGAACCAATCTCCACTCGAATAGTTCATAACTAGGTCTTGCTTGTGCAATAAAAAAACAAGGAGAAAAATAACCTTAAGATCGATATTGGAGCGAGAAAAGAGAAGATGATTGAACTCAGGATCTCTCTGAATATTCTTCCACTTCCCAGTACCGTGCTTCACCACACCAGCACGTAGGGCATCTTCTTCTTCAGCAGTCCACTTCTGCTTCGGATTCCCCATGAATCTCTCTCTCTGCCGTAGCTTCACCGATTCTCGCCTCGATCGCTCGTAGTTTCTCTCCGGTCGAATGATTGTATAAATTTAATATTATTTAAGTACCAAATCTTTTGTGAAAATCGTCCACGCAACAACAATAAATAAAACATTATATTATATATTTAATATGAAATAATTTTATTATGTTTTAATACAAATTGCTTCAGAATTCGAGAATCACTCATAAAAATAAATTAAAATTACCGGCCATACGATGAACTGAATACTATATTGTGTATAATTTAGAATTTCGGGTTTATTTTTATTTGATATTTGCATTAGAATTTACATAATTATTTTTTATCCTCATAAGTAGCATGATGAGTTTTACAAGTTTTTTTATATGCTCGAAAATTTTCAGTTACATCTCTGCAAACTCGAGAGCATTAGCGTCAGGATCTCGCGTAAAGATAGCTGGTCTCCCGGACTTGCTAAGCGTGTATGGAACACCTGCAAAGGTATTAAACAATTTTCATCATATGGACTTTGGAAGGATGAACTGAAGAACGGAGGAAAGGAAAGTACCGGCTTTATCAAGGACTGCTTTCAACTTAGATACATCGCGAATTGCAATGCACGTATGACGATCTCGGCCACCGTGTGGAGGTCTTCCGGTTAAGGGGTCGGGGTTTGGAAGCTCCATTAGATGAATCATTTCGGAACCTACCCATAACCATGCTCCTCTATACGGGAGCTTATCATCTGGCCTTGCCTCGTTTATTTCAAGACCTGATCACATTTCACAGTACTTAGTTTCTTTCTCGTATTTTTTGGTACACAATGGTGTGGGAAAAGTAGGATACCTAGAATATTCTGGTAAAAATCGAGTGACCTTTCGAGGTTTTCACATAGAATTCCTACGTGGTGAACACTAACAACTCCAATATCTGCATGAATATCAGCAAACAGGTAAAGAAGTTATCATGCCGAAATCATTTAGTAAATATCACAAACAGCGCCATGACCCATTAGAGCGTCAGATTTGTAATGGTCTCATGTATTGTTTGACTTGTTTGTTTTTCACGAGAAACACATATCACGAACTAATTCAAAGTGTTATGAATGTCTGATGAAGGGAATGAACTAGGACGGTTACCAGTTTTATCATCAGCAGTAATTGGTTGTTTCTCGAGCACATCTCCTTCAACAGACATCCTAGTTAGGCAAAGTCGGCAGTGAGATCTTCCATTTCTCACTATTGTTTGGTTAAGTTTGGTTGATGGCATATTCCATATTGAGTGGACATTGATATGGTTTACCTGCAGCCAATAAGAAAGGTAAGAAATTTTAATCGTAGTGATAGTAATATCCATAGACGAGTAAACACAAACACAAATTGTTCCTGTCAAATAACTTCAGTTGTTCAATTTAACCAAATATATTGAGAACTAAAAAGGATATCTATATGCCCCGACACTATTTTTCCAAAACCTTAATCTAGATCCAAGAGCAACACAATTTAACCACAAGATGCCAGTTCTTATCAGCATGAGCAATAACAGAACTCTTTATATCCTGCTAGACCCCATCGTGTAGATGATATTTTGTTTGCCATTGGGGAAGCCAAACTCTGATACTTTCTTTATCCACTTTAAGAACATATAACTTACTTCTAGATTATCTTGCATGCTTTCCAATAACAAGCAAGTAAACTTTTCTACTCATATTAGAAACACTATTCTCTTCAAAATACATAGCAAGAAAAACAATTAAGCAAATACTCATTCAACCGATAGAATCGAAATAGAACACAATCTTACAATCACCATGCATCATAATAGAAATCTTCAATCAGATATACTGCTTGAGCTAAATGATAAATGATAGATACTCAAACATTTCCAATCACAACACTTTCTCCAGAGAAACAATTCCGGCTTAGCTCAGGCCATGTCACAATCACTAGACTCATTTACATTGCGTTAGTGTACCCATCACTTAACCAAAGTGATACTCTTATTCTACTGAGTACTAAATATTCCTATCCATTAATCTCCGACATCACCCCAGATTATCGATATCAAGCAATCAAATTCATATGATTACATTTTTCAAACAAGATCATCACGGTATAGCATTAAACCACAAGACTAGTCTTGACTATAAGGCCCCTTAACTACAAGGGGTATTACATTTTCTTTCAAAAACAGAATCAAAACATGAATAACTTCAGATTATAACTAGTTTGTTTCCACAAACCATTAATCCATAAACACTGCAACCCTAATTGAACAAGTGAAGTTCTCAATTGATGATCTGCTTCAGCCCTAATCATCTTCCCCTTCCCCAATCAACACATCAACTCAATCGATTCAATCAATAATCAACAACAATTTCAAATTTAATGAATCCAATCATTCCCTGTCCTACTGAGTAAACAATCCAGTAACTGTAATCAAAACAGTCAGAACTAAAAATACCTTATGTTGCTTAGGAACAGTGGCGGATGAACTAAGAAGTGACGCCATGGACAAGCAATAACTCATCTGGGTATTGCGTATTTCGTCCAATCTTCCAAACCCAAATGCCAATAATCAATCTTTCCCAGTTCTCGAACATCAACAACCACTACTTTCCCGCTAATGCCAATTCCGCAAAATACAAAACAAATGTGGGTGAAATATTAATTTCCTATAAATTTAGGGACTTCCTCACAAATATCATAAACTATGCAAAATTTGCCTGTACAAACTTATTTAATAAATATTTGCAAAAATCAAATATTTAAAAATAAAAATACTAATTTGTTAATTTTCAAAAATAGTTTACTTTCTAGTGGTCAAATTTGTCATTATATGGAAGAATAAAATAAGAAATTTATGATGTCAGCAATGACATGGGAAATGATGTGATTGCCTACATAATAATCAAAATCATATTTGTCATTAAATTAAATGTTACATCAAATATCTATTGCATAATTGCATTCATACAAAATTTTGGAAAATATCCAATAAATTTATCCAACAAATTAGTTGTTGAAACTTTAAATTATTGTACCATAAATTTAATATATCAAGTTTCATATGTATTATTATGTTGCAATTCGGATGAAAAGACAAATGTAATATAAAAATCAAGTTATTTTTAAGTTATGGGTTAGTATCGATCCAATTTTTTATTTTTTTTTTAAGATGTAATTTTTATAAGTTTTTAAAAAATATGTCAATTTTGGATAGAAAAACCAAAAGGCAAAAATTCTCCCAAAATTCAAAGTGCAAAAACAATTTCTAAGTAAAACAACAGACATGGACATTAGGTTACATGATTTTAAAGGACCATGCCTATTAAAGCTGCATACCTGTACAAACCCTGAACACATATACAACTCTAAGTATAACATCAAGCACATATACAATACAATCCAACTTGTGTAAATATCATATCATGCACATATACAAAAGAGCTCATATACAACTCTAAGCTAAACTGTGCAAAAAACCATACATGTACAGAAGGAGTACATATACAAAAATAATCACATAAATCACCAAACTATGCATTTGTTCTTCTGGAACTTTAGAGATCGAGTTGATCTCATTCGAGTAGTTTTTTAATGGAAATTGATAATAAGGAACATGAAGTCACGTTCATTAGAATGTCGAAGGAGTGACATTGCTTTGCTAGAATATCTGCAATATTATCTGCGATCTGTTTGGTTATGTTAATGAATAAACTAATTTATAAAAAAAAAATCCATTTAATTTATACATAATTTTTAATTATCAATTTTTGTCATTTGTTATTAGTATTTATCAAATTTTAATTGAAAAAAAATAAGTATTATTATTTTTTACTATCTAAATTATATAAACGAATTAAATACCAACTATTATTATCCCGAATAAATATTAAAGAGCTTTAAACTATTAATTTAATATTACAAAATAAGAACAAATTTATTAAAAATTCCAAAATATTCCCCAATTTGTCTTTTTCTATTCTCCCTCGTCCTTCCTTACAAACGACTTAAACGAAGGAACCTTCCCTCACAACTTCCTATTATTTCTAAAAAGCCCCCAACCGCGTAAAACTTTATTCATATTCATCCAAAAAAGTCAAGTCACCGTCAAATCCCTAAGTACCGCGTTCACACTTACATACACGTTTCCCTTTTACGTTTCCATCGCTTGTATAAATACCCATTTCCACCATTTTTCAAATTCATCGCGTTCCCTTTTGCGTTCAGACATTTCGTCGAACACTTTGTGTGCACCCCAAAATCTTGTCGAATTCTGATGGAAATTAGCACTTTCTCGCTTTCTAATCAAGACGAGTTTTCACATTTCTACAGTTTGTTCCAAGATATGGAGAGTTTCAATGGGAACAACAATGGTGGTTCCAAAAAACGGCGAAGAAAAGATGAGCTAGGTGGTTGTGATGGTGATAAAGAAGGTACGAAGAAGAATTCGTTTACTGATATACTTACTTCGTTGATTTTGTTAGACGAGGAAGAGAAATTTGAACAAGAAAGGGTAGGGATGGAATCTAAGGATGATAAATCTTTGTTTGAGGTTAATAGCAAGCACAAAAATGATGTAATGAATGAGTATTTCACGAAGCTTCAAGATCATTATTCTGAATCTGATGAGTTAGATCGATTGAAAACGAAGCGTGCTCGTCGCTCGGGTGTTGCGGTTGCTGCTGCTACGGCGGCGGTGGCGGTTTCTAATAACGCTAGTTCAAATAATACGGCGCAATCGGGAAGTGGAAGGGCTGGCACTGGACAGCAGCGGCGGTTATGGGTGAAGGATCGGTCGAAGGATTGGTGGGATCGATGTAACCATCCAGATTTTCCTGAGGAGGAATTTCGTCGAGCGTTTCGTATGAGTAAAGCAACGTTTGATATGATTTGCTTTGAGCTTGATTCGGTTGTAACGAAGAAGAACACAATGCTTCGTGATGCGATTCCTGTTCGTCAGAGAGTTGCAGTTTGCATCTGGCGGTTAGCTACCGGAGAACCCTTACGGTTAGTATCAAAGAGATTCGGATTAGGGATTTCTACATGCCATAAGCTTGTTCTTGAGGTTTGTGCAGCAATTAGGAATGTGCTGATGCCGAAATTTCTTCAATGGCCTGATGAGAGTACAATGAAAACCATCAAGGATGAATTCGAATCGATATCAGGAATTCCTAATGTTGGTGGATCTATGTACACAACTCATATTCCAATAATTGCGCCAAAGGATACAGTAGCAGCGTATTTCAACAAACGACATACAGAGAGGAATCAGAAAACATCGTATTCAATAACAGTTCAAGGAGTTGTTGATCCGAAAGGAGTGTTTACAGATGTCTGCATCGGTTGGCCTGGATCAATGCTCGATGAACAAGTATTGGAGAAATCAGCTTTATACCAAAGAGCGAACCGGGGATTGTTAAAAGATGTTTGGATTGCGGGAAATTCAGGATATCCACTATTGGATTGGGTATTAGTCCCATACACGCGACAGAATTTAACATGGACACAACACGCATTCAACGAGAAAATTGGGGAGATTCAAAAGCCAGCAATCGATGCCTTCACAAGGCTAAAACGGAGATGGTCTTGCTTGCAGAAAAGAACAGAGGTAAAACTTCAAGAACTGCCTGTTGTGCTAGGAGCATGTTGTGTTTTGCATAACATTTGTGAATTGAGGAATGAAGAAATGGATAGCGACTCAACATTCGAGCTTTTTGATGACAAAATGATGGCTGAGAATAGTATTAGATCTATGAATTCTGTCCAAGCTAGAGATCATATTGCTCATAATTTGTTGCATCATGGGCTTGCTGGAACTGGGTTTTTGTAGTCAAAACTCGTTCTTCTGTATTTGAATTTTTTGTCATTCTTTTTTGGGTATGGCTTTTTACAAGTCCATATTTATATACAATAACAATCATTATTTATTTATATGTGATTGAATACGATAATCGTATGATTTGAAATTTCAATTGATTTTATGTGTCAAGTCAAATCAAACACGAGTAGTCTAATTAGCTAAGTCAATCATGTATTATATACACTCCTTGCGTTACTAACAACAACTTGACATCTAAATTTACTAAAAACGAAAAATATTTGTATACTTCAATAGTATTAGTAAAATTACATATTATAAATGTTTGACTATGTCACAATTAAATGTCCTAATATTTTATAATTCAATATATTATTTTTACAACCCCGAGAGATCCCGTAATGCTCATGTGCATGGTGCACCATGTGCACGCCGTAGATTCGCCTGAAAACTATAAATCAAACCATGGACAACTTCAGACCGTCGGATTAAATAAGTGGGCCCTACTCACAATTCCAACTGTATTCGACGGGTCCCGCCAAATAAGCAATCCGACGTGTCAAGGGGAAAAACGGTTTTTCTCGAGGTCTGATATTTCCTTTGCTTCGCTGTCACAATCGTCACAATATTCACAACCTCTAGAGAGAGAGAGAGAGAGAGAAAGAGCGGAAATGGAGAATTGTCAGGAGGAGGAGGAGGTGAGACGTATGTCGGTAGTGACGGAGGATGAGGCGGTGGAGGTAGGGTCGAGTTTGACGATGGAGAGAGTAGCTGCTGCCAAACAGTTTATTGAGAATCATTATAAGGCTCAGAGGAAACATATCCAGGAACGAAAGGAACGGTATATCTACTTTGGATTTTATTTCTGTTCAGGGATCTCATTGCGATTTTTTCTTCTGTTTTCCTTTGAAATTGCCCTAGATTATTGTTGTTTTACTAATCGTTTGATTTTATTTGATGCACTTGTATGTATGGGAGCTCAATTTGGTTAAACTTAAGGTTTGTATGTCTGTTTGGGATTGTGTTATGTCTGCCCATAATGAATAGTACTCATTTTGAGTTTGATAGGTAAATGTGGAAGTTTTGAAAAGTTGTGCTCAATTAATGTGTTTTCATGTTAATTATGTAGGGTAGAGGGTGTTATTCTTTTAGCTAGGCAGGAAAGTCTTAATTGAACTTGTGATTTAGTCTCAGTGTTCTTTGCTTTAACCGGACATAGTTAAAAGAAGCTGTGACATTCCTCAAATTTGAATGGGCTTTCACTTAGGATGTATAATGCAGGCTTTTTCATTACCTTTAAGTGGTCACAATGCATGCTTGGCACTTTCTTTGGTACACATGCGCCGGCACGTACACATTGGGATGTGATTGTTGTAGTTAATCATGCTTTAAATCACATTGGGATGTGATTGTTGTAGTTAATCATGCTTTAAATCTTCCAATTGTTTTCCTTATGTAATTGTTTACCTTTGTAGGTGGTATTGGTTTCTTATATGAAAATCAACATAGTTTCTTAAAATGGGATTTTTTTTATTTGATCGTCATATGTTTATGTGGTATCAGAATATTAATTGCAGGCGCTGGGTGTTGGAAAGGAAGTTGGCATCCTCACACGTGTCAGAAGAGGAACAACTCAATCTACTGAAGGAATTGGAGCGCACAGAGACAGAATATATGCGGCTTAAAAGACACAAGATTTGTGTTGATGACTTTGAGCTTTTAACCATTATCGGAAGAGGGGCTTTTGGAGAGGTTGATATATGTGCATATTATCTCAATTCATAGATGTCTGGCATCTTAATATACAAAGAAAATGCATATAAGCTTATAAAATTCATAATTGCCGAGATTATTAGGATGCCTTTACATTATTAATTTTCCCATATTATCAGGTTAGACTCTGCCGGGAGAAGAAATCGGGTAACATTTATGCCATGAAAAAGTTGAAGAAGTCAGAAATGGTTAGCAGAGGCCAGGTGAGATCTGACATTATTATTAGTTGTTATAGTTTCCGTTATAATAGCTGCTTTCAGTCTTACGTTTTCACCTTGCGTTTATGCTATTCTCACTTTTATACAACACAGTGGTGTTCCTTTCACACAATTGTCTCTTTTTCTCTTGCTATTGCTGGCTTATTTTAGATAATCCTTTTACCAAAGGGATGTACGAAGCCTTCTAGTATTGAGCCTATGGTTTCCAGTCGATGGACCATGCAAGATTTTGTACTGAATCCCTTCACATGCATTTGTATCTCAATCAGTTATCTCTCGTATCCTGTACTAGTTATGTTGTTTTTACTCTCTTTGTCTATATATGCTGCAGGTCGAACATGTTAGAGCTGAAAGGAATTTGCTTGCAGAAGTAGGCAGTCACTGCATTGTTAAACTATACTATTCCTTTCAGGATGCTGAATACTTGTATCTTATTATGGAATATCTGCCTGGTGGTGACATGATGACTTTGTTGATGAGAGAATAAACTTTGACGGAAACTGTTGCTCAAAGCATTCTGGCCATAGAGTCTATCCATAAACATAACTATATTCACAGGTTCATATTCTCCTCTAGGTGGTAGGCTTATCAGCTAACTTTTAGGAACTGGAATACTGCAGTGATTTTTTCTTATTTGAGTTCTTATCTATATTATCATTCGTTTGCAGAGATATAAAACCTGACAACCTATTATTGGACAAAAATGGTCACATGAAGCTTTCTGATTTTGGTCTTTGCAAGCCTATTGACTGTTCAAATTTATCTTCTATAAAGGAAAATGAGTCCCTAACAGATGGGAATTTGAATGAATCAATGGACGTCGATGGTTCCTCTCCAGATAGTGATTGCCGCTGGAAAATCCCCCACGAACAACTTCAGCACTGGCAGATAAACAGGAGGAAGTTGGTATACACTGAAAATCCAATATAGTATACCTGAGCTTTGGTGTATTGGCTAGAGATCTTTAGTTGTTTATAATTTATCATACATTTTTCCTGTCTTATTCATTGGACTGGTCAATTGTCCATAATGATCATACATATTACATGAATTCTAACTATACCATTCTATTTATTCAGATTTCTGGGGACTTCAATCTCTAAGACCATTGGTTGTTTTTACTTATTTGATAGGCATTTTCCACTGTTGGCACGCCAGATTATATTGCTCCGGAAGTATTGCTGAAGAAAGGTTATGACATGGAGTGTGATTGGTCAGTCAATGAAACAAAATATACTCTGCCTTGTCCATACAGTTAGCATTCTTGATATTGTATATTGTCACTCCTGTTATTTTGGTTGTGTTTTCACATGGTTGGTATTTTGTTCCTTTTCTTTATCAATATAATAAGGGTTTACCTTACACCTTATCCAGTTGCCTGATTGCAGGTGGTCACTTGGTGCAATAATGTATGAGATGCTTGTTGGCTATCCCCCATTTTACTCGGATGATCCAATAACGACATGCAGAAAGGTCAAAACAGAAAACACTATATCCCATAAACTCTTGTGTTGTACATGTTAATTATGATGCTTAAACTTTGAAGAAACTGCATAACTGGCTAAACTTGGCAGCATTGTTTTCTATGTTACTCACAACTGCACTAAGAGTTCTGTTAGTTACATTTTTTTTTCCCTTATTCCTTTCTTTGTTTGATTTTTTCCCCGTCCAGTCTATTGTATTTTTATCAACAGATCACATCCTTTTTTTAATCAACTATAATGCGTTTCGAGGTGGATATATTTGTTATCTATTCCTTGATATTTTCGGTACTGTATTGCAGATTGTGCATTGGAAAAATCACTTAATGTTTCCAGAGGAGGCAAGGTTGACTCCTCAAGCAAAGGATCTGATGTGCAGATTGCTTTGTGATGTTGAATATAGGCTTGGTACTCAAGGAGTTGACCAAATTAAAGTATATTTCCATATTTCATATACAGCAGTTACACCATTTTTTCCTCAGTTGTTCTTCCTTAACTCTTACCATGTAATGTTATCAGGCTCATCCTTGGTTCAAAGATGTTGTATGGGATAAACTCTATGAATTGGAGGCAGCTTTTAAACCGGAGGTTAATGGGGAACTTGATACTCAAAATTTCATGAAATTTGATGAGGTAAGTTTTAGTCATTCATTCCTCAAATAATTTGGTATAAAATTGAAAGTCTTGGTTGTGCTACTTCAGATTAAACTTAAATTTGTTTCATTGTTCTATTTGCTTGAGATTGGGGCTTTTCTTCATTGCCAATAGAGAAAGATATAGATATGTATAGATATAGAGAAAGATATACTTGCACATAAATTATATGTATTGATATGTCGGCACATGGCTCCAAAATGTCTCCCTTTACAAAGTTCTCTTATATATTGAAATGTGCTTTTAGCATACCGAATTCTATGCTACAATCTAAGGAATTGGAATGTATAATTAGCAGAACAATTGGATAAGGATTTTATTTTCGCAGAACAGCCTTTTGTATATTGTTCATGATGTGCTACCCATAATGTTTCACTCAATATGCATAATGATACTTTTCTGGTTCCATAGTAACAAATTCTGACCGAATGTAGGTGAATCATTCCAATGGTGAAAGAACTGTATCAGGAAACATGAGGAAGGTATGCAGTTTTCTGCGCAAGAGCTTCGATTTAATAACTAATTGCTATTGTTTGTTGTTACGTATCTCTCATCTATGTCAATCAAACTACGAGGGGGGTGGGGGACTTGTTCCTACTAATCTTTACTGTAATGGACTAACACTGCTTGTTTTCAAGTACCTTGACTTGAACATTTCTCAGTGTTATAATTCTCAGTTTTCAATACTCGCAAAGTTTACTGAGGCATTATATTTGTTCCTAAATTTGCCTGCAGAAGCTGTTAAATCCTAAAGATCTTAGTTTTGTTGGCTACACATCCAAAAATTTTGAGGCTGTCAAAGGATTACATCATTCTTTTGGTATGAGAAACCTATTCTTCTTTGATCTGAAGCCTGCTCACGTAGCTTGTTTTCTCATACTGCTTAATGGACACGAATACGATTTCATAATTTCAGCATGCGATTATCATTAACCCATATACATCAAAATTGGTTCGTGATACTAAAATCTATTCCATCGTTTCAGATCTAAAGAGGAGCAAGTCACCCATCCTGTCATCTTCGGGCTCTTTTTACAGTACATACTTAATAAATATTTTTTTTATCTTTTCTGTTTATCATATTCAACCGAGCAATGGAAACTGATGCTGTTTCTTTTCTAGGTGATTCTGGAGTTGACTACTCTTCTAAGTACTCAACCGACGACTCTGAAACAAAGATTCTTGCATCATCAGCCGATGCCATGTCACAGTGACGAGGTTAACTGACCCTCGTCTAAAGATGATGGGCATACCTGCTTATTTTTCTGTCAGGTTTTGCCCTGAAATCTACATTATCAATGGAAGTTTTTTTCTACTTCCAAGTGTACAGAAATATCAGTCCAATTTCAGGAATCAGTTTCAATTGTTGGAAGTTTTTGTATTAAATTAGAGTCTTTTTAGATTTACGTCCTGAACTACCCCGGTTGGCAGATTAAATATGCCTTCACTTGTGGCAGTTCTTGGACTTTTTCCTTTTCATTTCTCTCCAAAAAACTGAGGAAAAGCTCATCACATGTATTAAAGGTGTCAAAAAGGGGCAGAACCTTTGATCAGAAATTAAAGGAAAGTAAGTTTTGTTTGAAATGCAGCCATATGCAACTAAAGTTTCTGCTTTACTTGATTTGTCGTGAGGCAGTCCTATTATGATCTATGAAGTTTCAGATTTTACTATAACACTTGGCCACTAAATGCGTACAGTGTTACCGCAGAATGTTACTAAGATGAGGAAATGCTGCAAAGCATATAACTAAACATCATTTGTCAAGTTAATAGCGCAAACTTGGTGCACTTCAAATTTCATAAAAATACATAAATATGCAGTGAACAATCCCGGTTAAGGATACCAACAATACAATATTTCCTGCAAATCATAAAACCTCACCGATTGCATATTAAGTTGTTTGTAGCACTCCACATTTCGGTTACCAGATTCATCACGACCTGCGGAAGCTTATACAACCATCAGTTGATTATCGAATCATTGAAACTCGAGCATTCTTTTTCTTCTTCCCCCGACATGAAAACACTCTTGAGCAGTTTTTGCCCACCACACCAGGAGTCCCAAATGCTATATTTTAGAAAGAGGGAATTCTATCAGAAATAAAGGAAACGAGCACCAGTTAACACATTGTTTCAAAAATAGCATAAACATTCCAATCATTAATAGAATGCTTTTGGCATAATTTTCTACATACAGGGAAAATGCCTCTTGTAAAAGTGATGTAAGTTTAGCTCCAGTTTCAGACATACCAGTTAAAAGGTTGCAAGTGGAGATCCAGCATCAGTAAAGTAAGATGCGAGATCCACATTCAAGTCTTTGTACATGTTGATGAAAGGGTGTGTCTGGATTTTCCATTAAGAAGGCATTTGTCAGCACATATTTTTGATTAACTTGTTCTATTTGGACTACAAATGATCAAAGTGATACAGAAATGTGACATACCAATAGTTCCTGTGCCGAAAGTCTATCATTTTGGTCTTTCTGTACACTGAAATTTAACAAATGTACCCCACGGGAAGAGATTAGTAACTTTGTAACATCAAGGTGATGACAAATAATCATGCCAATAAGAGAAAAGTGTGAACAAAGATTCATGCAAAAGTCATGTTTTGGAAGAAACTACAAAACCACTTGACAGTACTCAGCACCTCGTATTATATACCGAAATATGCATAATGAAATATTTACCATGCAGAAATAAACGAGCAGAACTCCGGAGAAAATTGGTCAGAACAAGCAGAAGGGGGTGGCTCTTCAACAACAGCTTCCATGAGCTCATAGAAGTTAGTCCATCCTTCCCCTTGCTCTGGTGGGGAATATGGAAATCGACCTGTTGCACACTCGAGCATTACCAATCCCAAGCTCCAGATGTCGCTTTTGTAACCATATTTGACTCCAATAATTCTCTCAGGCTACAACAGAGATATCTCATAAAGTCGTCTCAAGTTTCGCAGAGAAAAAAGAATGCAACTCAAACAAAATTTTCTAGTAAACCGTACGCATGATTAAGTTACTCACAGACATATAGTTGTATGTACCAACAAAGGTATTTGCAAATCCAGAGGTGCTTGCCATTATTGCACTCACACCGAAATCAGTGATCTTGACTTCCCCTCTATGATTTATTAACAGGTTAGAGGGTTTTAAGTCTCTGTGAATAATGTGTTTTGCATGAAGGTACATCAAACCCTTGAGTACCTGCATCAGCAAAACAGATAAATGAATATTCATACCCAAATTTGACATCTACTATAAATATCTAAAATTTTAATGATCCATGTGCACAATCTTCATTTTTTCAACCTGCTCACAGATGGCAGCAAGAAACGCCTCTGGAATTGTTTTGACTTTCTTCAGTAAATCTGCTAGAGATCCACCATCCATGTACTCTAAAATGATTGAAACGGCACCATTGTCATAAAATGACTGGTAACACACAACAACATATGGACATTGTGATGACTGATTAATTTTCAATTCTTGTGCAATCTGCTTGCGAGCGGACTCCTCAATGTTCATTTGAATAACCTGAATAAGGCAGAGTGAGGACATAGACGTAAATGATTAAATGTGGTCATAAATGCAAGAGAACTATTGTTGGTGTGAATCTATATCGAACATGTTTATGAAATTGTCCTTCTAGTGGAATCCTTCCAAGGTTCCCCGGAAGGACTAATCACAAAAATAAATGAAGATATGCAACAAAGCAAGCTTAGATGGTAAAATACCTTTAATGCAAAAAACTGATTAGTCCATTTGTGTTGCACCAATTGTACAGTTCCACCATTTCCCTTTCCAATAACTTTAATTGCATCTACATCTGTTAAATTCATCTGGTCGTCTGATGGCTTAATAGGAGGTGGCTGAAAATCATAGATTTGCGCATGAAACAACTTGAACATTCGAAACAAGAAATTAACCCAGAACATGATATCAATCATATACAGAGGATGTTACTAGCTTGCCTTAAACAACTATACGGTGCTTACTATACTAGCCATGTAACACAAACTCCTGATGTTCAATTAATGTATATTTATACATATCCTAGCAGTAAAAATTTATCAGTTTTAGAAAAAATAAATGTTGCACAACAACAATGGGAAGGTTTAAGAACAACTTCTACCCGGCTATTTCTGTTTCATTACTTGCACCTACTTGGCCACAAACAATGGCACTACATCTCTCTCTCCTCAAACAAAAACCATCAAATTCACCACCCATCCCATTTTGATTTTCTGCTTGCTTAAAGAGAAAGTGACAGGAAATATACTTTTAAAGACAAATCGTAACTCTAAAAGATCGAAGCAGGAGGATAATACACATGGATCAATCCTTTAAACAGTACTAAATTCGAGCATCCAAATGCTAAAAAACATCAAACACCAAAATGCAAAGAAATTCAAAAACCTTTCATATATCAAAACC
>JAYMTB010000234.1:0-16358 GCA_036897585.1 Francoa sonchifolia | reverse complement strand
ATTTCATTTGTTTAGTGCACACTAATATGTGGCATAGTTGTTAGGTTTAGCACACGGTTGCTTTTATCCTGGTTAGAAGTGGCCTTCAAGGTAGTTTTCTTAGTCAGCTAGGTTCATGCCTGCCCCTAGGTTTAACTTTCATTATGTTTAGTCATACTGTATCATAATCAACTGGCACAATTATTTTAGAGATAGATTTATGTCTTTGGATTGTAAGTTGTAATACAAAAAATATAGAACATTTTGTTTTGAAATGTGAAAAGAACTCTAAAAAGTTGAACAAACAGCAATTGCTTCATATTTACCTAATCAATCTTTGATTCCCTTGATTTTCTTAGGATTACACCCCTCGAAAGATTCCTAAACTAGTCAGCAGACGCATACTAATGAAACTTAAGTAAATAAATTGATGCTTTCATTAGTAGGTGTATATCCTTAAGTATGATTGTATAATAAGCAATTAGCTGAGCCCACATAACAGTATAGCAAAAATATGACCTGCATTCTTCCATTTTGCGTTGAGTTTATGCTTGATTGATGTATGTTACTAATGTGTTTTTTTCTCTATGGAGCTTTGTAGGTTGTAGAAAGTTAATAGTAATACCACATTTTTTTTCTTTATAGTCTCTTGGCTTGTTTTTGTTTCTTTTCATTTTTTGGTTTCCTTGTGTATGTCTTTCATATTGTTTTTTTCCATAACTTTTGTATGAAGAATTTTATTCTTCGTCTAAAATCTTCTTGTGAGTACATATAACTTAACCTTGCTAATGAATCCTATAAGACTTAAATATTACAAATACAATTATACAATTGCTTGCATGAAACATCATTAAGTTTTTATCTGCCTGACATCATATATGTGTGATCATTATGCACTTATTCTATTGGTTGGGATGATTAATTATTTTCTAATATTTCTGTTGGCTTGCTGACCTATATTTCCTCAACAGAAAAAGCGTGAGCTTTGTTTTATTTTTACTTGATATGAGTTTTTTCAAATCTGTCTTTGTTTCAGATCAGGATTCTGTTAGGTTGTTGGCTGTTGAGGGCTGTGCAGCTCTGGGGAAGTTGTTGGAACCCCAAGATTGTGTGCAACATATTCTTCCAGTTATAGTTAATTTCTCGCAGGTTAGTTAATTTAATATTACAGATGTATTTAGCAAATTGTATTGCCTGTTAAGTCATCATATAAGTATACTTGGAATGGTGAGGTTGGATATGTGCTTAGTTCAAACCGTCTCTTTGAGATATATGTATCCCATTTAAATTTATTTTGGGTGTGTTCTTATATGCAACTATTTTATGGGTATATACGAATATTTTGGAGAAATACTTAACAGTGGAAGGTTTTGAGAAATTCATAGTTTATTTATTTATTCATCCAGTGTACGAAACTTTTATATTGTTTTCCTTTTCTTGGTCCCTTCATTAGAACCCTAATGAGTTAATGTAGTGTCTGAGGTTGAGGTTCTTTACTTTGCAATTTCATGTTTGAATCTCATTTGGACACTCTTCAGTGAAATTAATTAAAAAAATATTGAAAAAGCCCCTTAACCGAGCCTGTTGATGAAACTGATTTATGGTTCATACGATTGCAATATAATATATATACTTTGTCTATTATGTGATGCAAATTTTCCCCTGAGCAGGATAAGTCTTGGCGTGTTCGTTACATGGTTGCAAATCAATTATATGAATTATGTGAAGCCGTTGGTCCCGAGCCTACCAGGTAATGAATTGTATGTTCTGTGTTTTTCTTATTCTATTAGTTTGTTGTTAACTGCTAATCTTCTGTTAGTTTTTAATTTCTCTTTCCTTAAATCCCCTGCAGAACTGAAAGTACTAACTTGATTTCACTGTTGTGTTAAAGTCATTTAAAACACATTTTTGCTTGCATGTTTTCTTTAGCATTTTGATATTATCTTGACAATGATATATGGGTCATTGATTGAATCCCCATAATTTTAACGACATTTTGTTAGGTCTGACTTGGTTCCTGCATATGTACGGTTACTTCGTGATAATGAGGCTGAAGTACGCATAGCTGCTGCTGGAAAAGTAACCAAGTTTTGCCGGATTTTGAATCCAGAACTTGCAGTTCAGCATATCCTTCCTTGTGTGAAGGTAGACAAGTAATGATTAATAATACTGGCCATTTTATTAATTTGGTGTTTCTTATTGGTTAGCTTGTTCTGGTCCACTGTTGTATTCTTTATCGGTTTCTCGTTTATAAAAATTATTATTCATATTTACTCATAGAGCTTGCATACTGTAGGAATTGTCAACAGATTCATCACAGCATGTTCGTTCTGCTCTGGCTTCAGTTATAATGGGAATGGCACCAGTTCTAGGAAAGGTAAGAATTATAAAGGTTCTCATGTTGTATCTTGATTCATTTGGATGTAAAAGAAAAAATCTTAAATCCTTGTGCGCAGAGAATGTGATGTGCTTTTTCAATAAATAAGTAAAAGAGATGCATTTAAAGAAATTTGTGTACACCTTTCCAATAATTTTCTTTTTGGTCCATCTAACATATGCATTTGAAGAGACATTCTTGTATTCACCTATATCTTGTCCTGGGTGTCTAGCTAATTCTTGTTGGTTTCAGGATGCGACAATAGAGCAATTGCTGCCTATTTTTCTATCTCTTTTAAAAGATGAATTTCCTGATGTAAGATTGAATATTATCAGCAAACTTGATCAAGTCAATCAGGTGTGTCAAAATTTCCTCATTTCAATCGTTATGTGTTCCTGTACGCAAGCATGTTTCATTATTAAACAAGTGAGTTTATTTATCATATAGCACTTTTATGGGCAACAAGATTGGATGATGGAAGTATATTCAGGATAAACTTTTAAAATGTTTTATTTTATTGGTTGAACCAACACAAAATGATAAACAAAGTATTAGAATTCTTGGAACTCCCAAGGCTGATGGTTATATATAAGTTTTTCTCTTGAATGATTGTTTTCTATTTTAGTTTGGTATGCAATAATCTGAGAAAGGATACCAATAAAGGAGTCCACCAAGGAGCAGTGCTGTGCAATTGCAATGCACAAGTACGGAAAAAAAATGGAAACCAATTCAAAGTATTCGTCTGACGCCAGTTGAAAATATTCTGTTAGATTTTTAAGATGTGTTTCTCATTCAGCAAGAAAAAATTGGCCTCTGTTATTTCTGAGCTTTCCCAAGTTAAGCATATCCTTCATTTGGTAGAAGAGTACAATATGACAGTGCAGAAAAAACTTGTAAAAGCTAGTTTTCTGGCAGATACTGAAACCATCATTACTTTTAAGTAATAACTCAGAAGAAAATTTTATTCAATGTGTCCCGTAGTCATTATGTATTATTTTCAGTCCATCGACAAGATTGAAGGAAATGAAGGATCATAATTGTGGAAGATGTCACTGAAGTGAGAGGTACACGATAAGGCTTCTGATGAATAAGAGTAATCTAACCCTTTGAGTCCACAATGAGTTAAGACATTCTGTTCCATTCCTTTAAAAATCCTATGCTGCAATAGAAGGTTTTTTTCATGGGCACTCTTGTACTTTTATTGAAGAAACATAACAAATCTAAGGGCCATGTTAACATCTTAAACCTAAATACTTGAGCAATTGATTTTGAACTCATTTGCAAGTACAAGACTATTTTCGCAAGTAGTAGTTTCTTGTCCATACACTTCATTTTGCTTGCACATTACACATTGTGATTTATGTTAGTCATATTTGAATTCTAAAGAGGAATGGATGTGGTCAATGATGTTTCTTACTAGATCTAAATCCTAACTAGTAATTGTTACTTGAAGCAGTCTATGGTTTGTATAAGTTTTTTTGTAAGAAAATTCATGTGAATGTAGTATCTATCTGTTTCGTTTTCAATCCACTTTTGATTACAGTACCTGCTGATGCAGGTAATCGGAATTGATCTGCTTTCCCAGTCACTGCTACCAGCAATTGTCGAGCTGGCTGAGGATAGACACTGGAGGGTGCGTCTTGCAATAATAGAATACATTCCTTTGTTGGCTAGTCAGTTGGGTGTAGGATTTTTTGATGATAAGCTTGGTGCTCTTTGCATGCAATGGTTAAAAGATAAGGTTCGTGAAACTCTGGCCTTTTGGTTGATATTTTGCTTTAATATCTTTTCTGTTATCAATCATGGCACAAATCTAATATCGGATGCCTGTGTTACCATTTTCATTATTTTCTATAGCAACATGGATATCATGCAATATTGATAGATTAGCATATTATTGTGTCATATCCACTTTTGCTAAAACTTTGTTTTTTCCTGTAGGTGTACTCAATTCGTGATGCAGCTGCAAACAATGTGAAGCGTCTTGCAGAAGAATTCGGTCCGGATTGGGCAATGCAGCACATAATTCCGCAGGTTTTTTTAATTACTTATTAATGTAATTTGCTCTGATTCATTTTCACTAATATGCTACATTTTAGAAAGTTATATCGACATCGGTGTTCCTTTGTGACATAAATCAAAGCACCTGACATGAGAATTTGGAAACAAAATTTATCCTCAACGTGTTCAATTTCCCTACAAAATCACATACTAGTTCTTGGGTACGAACTAAATGGGGTTGTTGAGGATTTTGGGGATCCAATCCAGTATCACATGTTGTGATCAACATCCAACCTTTTTGGTACTGCATGTTGGAATTTTTCAAATCCCCCAAAAGGGTATAAGCAAATAACTAAATAAAACAAAAAATATAAAAAACACACAAGGTTAATGTGGTTCGGTATTGCCTATGTCCACGGATGAAAAATGATAACACTATATATAGTAGAGAGGATTACATCGAACGTGTAACACTCATAGTAACACCGAACTATGAGTCTTGTAACAAACCCATGTTTCCATGTTTCCATGTTCCCCATAATGTCCCTAGTGTTCTCCTAAGGCTCTCTCACATCTTTCTCATAACATTAGGTACATATATTTATATAGTCTCTAAACATACTACAAATAAGGAAACCCTAAATCAAATAAAGACAAATCATATCTTCATTTGATATCCCTAAATTTAGGGGATAATCTCTAATTATATTATAATCGTATAAGATAATTTGTGACAACTCAACAGGGGTAAGGGGCGTTTCAATCTTACTGGAAAGACAGTTAATTCATGTTGCATATATATGCGCATACACGTATGCAAACTATAAAATAAGAGCTCATGCTGGGAAAGTGACCAAAGCTACAGTTTTGTGTCAAAACTGTCCTTTTGAGGGGACAAGAACGACTGAGTGAGTGTAGTGAATAGAGAGAGGAAGCTCAGACTTGTTCGATTTTGAAAGAGAGTAAACACAACCGTAACAGCTAAACCATAATAGCCCCAATTAACGAGGGAGTTATGTTGTAGCTTTAAGGCTTAATGCTAATCCTTCAGCTTGGACACTCGTCCAATAAGCTGCTAGTACAGAAGATACAAATTGCTAGAAGAATGTTATTATAAGGAGATAGACTTAAAATCTCGGGAGGACAAGGATTTCATCAACTTTAATAATTTATACCAAGTTAATACATCTCAAAACCATAACATACAGCTCAAGTAAGAAACTACGTAGCTCAGCCTAGTGCACAAAACTCTCACATTGTGAGGTGTTGGGGAGAGTCAGATATACTCAATATTACTTCAGCATGTAGAGACTTAAACTCATGACACCAAGTTACCCTCATTCAAGCTATCACTTTTTTTAAAAATTTTCTTGGAGTGAAGGTTTTCAAAACAGATATTATGACATTTCCTTTTATAGGTAATATATTTGTTAAAAGAAGCATGTGTCGTTCATATAATTGGCCAAGGATTTTATGTAACCAATACACCAAATATTATGAGTCTTGAAATTTCTACGAAAATTAACATATTCAAGAGCCTAGTAAAGCAATTTAATCAAATCAGTTCAAATTTAGAGTTCATCCTAGAGCATCTCTTTCTTCACCTAATATCTGAGTCGGATGACACTTTGATGGCATATCATACAATACACATGGAATAAGGAAACAGCATGTTTACAGAGAAGCTTTGTAATAAGATAATATTTTCAAGAGAAGTTCTATCTCCTGTAAGATTTGTAGTTTTCATTTCTCAGGGGTATTCTTTCTTTTTTTTTCCGCCATTCTCATATTGTTCCTTTTCTTTCTTTTTCAAATGGCCCCCATTGTTTGGGTTAAGAAGATGAGGAAGTGCCTCTTATTACATAATTTTCATCAGATGGGATGTATGTTCTGCTTCAGCCGTCTTGTTTTTTAGTTTAATATGAACTGTTTTTAATTTTTATGTTTCTTTTAGTGTTGTATCTTCCTCCAACATCTTTGGCATTTCTTGACAGGTTTTGGACATGATTCACAACCCCCACTATCTTTATCGAATGACCATTCTACATGCAGTTTCTCTACTTGCCCCTGTCATGGGCCCGGAAATTACTTGTTCCAAACTTCTGCCTGTAGTTATTAATGCATCAAAAGATAGGTAAAGTTGCTAAATTCTCAAACTTGATTGTGAAGTTAAGTGTAATTTACTGCTAGTTGAACTGTGTCTGAGAACTACATGTCACAGAGTGCCTAACATCAAGTTCAATGTGGCTAAGGTGTTGCAGTCACTCATTCCAATAGTTGATCAATCGGTAAGAGAACTTATCTATTTGAGTATCTTTCTAATAATATTGGTGCTCTTCAGTCTCACAGATTTAAAGCATAAGTACTAAGAGTTTAAGATGTTAAAAATTTGCACAAAACAATACTTGTGATTATAAAAGATTTATTATCTGTTGAGCTATATATGCTGATGTCAGATACTTACATTTGATGTAAATTAATAAGGATTATTTAATCATTTAGGAAGTAGGTATAGGCATGTTAAATGCTAGACTTTACATCGTGAGAAACTATAAATCAATTTTAGGTGATATGCTGATTTGAAATGTTACTGAGAATGGCTCTATGAAAATGCAGGTGGTGGAGAATACAATCCGTCCATGTTTGGTCGAGCTGAGTGAAGACCCAGATGTTGATGTCAGGTTTTTTGCCAGCCAAGCGCTGCAGTCAAGTGATCAGGTCATGATGTCTAGCTAAGTTTATGGTCTGGTCCTTTTTTCATCCTGTTGGAAGTTCCAATTAACGCTGATTTATGTAATGCCTTAATGATATCCTAGATGCTTCCTGTCAAAGAATATCTTTCTTTAACATTTAGTGTCGTATATTTTATTTTGTGGTCTTACATGCATGAGCATTTAAATGGTATCATTGTGTGAAATGTGAATTCCATGTTGAGTTTACCATTCTTCTGAGTTAGTAAACTATTACACGTCTTAGGGAATGGATTGGTTCTACTTTGACATTGACGCTTTGTTTTAGTGGTTCTCTTTCATGTTTTATGAAGGCTAGCTCTTAGAGATTTCTCCTGTTTATGCCCTAGTATAATGAAATGTTCAACAGTAAATATGTCCTTGTTAATTTTTCTCCTTTCTTCATAATCATTCTTTTGAGTTTTTGAATTTGAAAGATTTTCATGATATATAATGTCATGGTAGAAAGTCAAGAAAAATGGGGCTATCAACATCCTTGGCTCAATGACATCAGACTCTGCATAGCAGCTTCCTGACACCATGTTAAGGGAGATGCGAGGAATATAGTGCAGTCACTTGTAGAATCATGTTGTACTTTTTGTACTGCAGAAAGCAGGTAATCCCTCTCTTTCCCCTTCCAATCCAAATGGAAATATCAAGCAAATGGAAAGGAGATAACATGACACATGTGCATCTGCTAGTACTCACATGTATGAAGCTGAATGAGTACGTTGTGTCTATGGAGATGGTTGAATAAGCTTGTGTGTGTATACACGCTTGTACTTTTTGAAATCTTTTTTTTTTGCCCATATGGCATATCAACATCTTTACATTGCCTATACTAGGAGAAAACAAAGAAGAATGAAAGAAAGCAAACTTAGATTTATATAGGTCAATGGAACCAAATAATCGCGATATTTAGTCTGCAGGTCAGTGTTTCCTTAAAGGTAATGCTCGATTTGACTTGTTAAGGGTTTAATTTCTAGGATCAAATTTTAGCTCAATTTTACTTAATTTCTTTAATGAGGTAAAGATTATGAATAACTTGGATTGTATGCTCGTGCGTAGATTTTAACATCCATTTGATGCACATGCAAACCATCAAAGAAAAAGTATTTGGATAGACCTTATGTAGCTACTACAGTATATGTATCAAAATAATCTAAACCCCCTCTGTTGATATCCCTTGGCCATTTGCCTTGGAAGTTTTGTATATATATATTATGTGCATTTGTGACTGTCCATGATCTTGCATTCTAGTTACCAAAATGAATTAAGTTATCTTGATGATAACTAGGGGCTAGTGTTAATATTCGGATTCTACACCCGAACCTGTTCTAAAGAAAGCAGGCAAAACTAAGAATTTTCACTCGATAAATGAAAATTTTCAGCTGAAGTCAACTCAAATAATTGAATTGAAAAAATCTCTTGAAACTACGAAATTTGTTAAAATTTTATTATTAACTGCATTGTTAGTTAAAAAGTTCCCAGATTAGTTAGTTAAACGCTTTTTAAATTCAAGAGAATCAGTCAAATCTCTATCTTGGGGATTTTGGACCATCAATACAATAAGCTCTCATTTTCACACATTTTTATAGATTCTTACCTAGTTCTTCATTTGCCCAATGCATCTACCCATTTTTAACTTTAGATCAACTATGATTTTACTTAGATCGCCAAGATCAAAGTATGTACATGTCATGAAACTAACTAACGGTATAATTTGACAGACCGTAGGTACAATATTTATTCAATGATGAATATTCTTGAACTAGTGTGAGACAAACATTAAGGCAAATTAAGAAGAAAAAAAAAACAGCAATAGTTTTGGCTAACATGTTTTTGCACAAAATGAAGAAATCAGTTGAACATATGGCAAGCTCTAGAATTATTTAAGAGTGGAAGATTTGTATTGAGAAGAAAATTAATCACATTGGAAAAATTTGTCATTTATTTCGAGACAAAGGCGAGCAAAGATACTTGAATATAGGAAAATTCTCTTAATAAATCACAACATTACACAATAAAGTAATACTTTGACAACTTTTTTAATTACCGCAATTCCATCATCTAGCTTATGTTCTTAGTCTACCATTCAAATTGAAATTCAGATCAAATGATTGAAGATACCCAAAAATAACTCATGAAATCATGCCTATGGTCGGAAAAAGTATTTTCTGACCTTAATGGAATTCATTACGCAATATGTTACAAAAAGGATTAGACAGAACAATCCTTAATCTTATGATACTTCGAAAAATGTCTAGATTCGGGTTTTTGCAGGTACTGCAAGTGTTGAAGATTGGAATACGTATTGAAGATCCGTAAAAAAGACAATGCTTACTATAAATGTACAGAGGGAGAGCTTTTATGTTAACAATCATAATCTATCCATCCAATGCTGGGAGGCTCTTGAATATTCGTGGCTTGACACAATCTGAATGCATCCATCCAATTTTTTGGTTGACATTGTCATACACAACCAATTGTCCACGCAATGAGATGTCTGCAAATGTCAAATAATTTAGTTATACAAAGGAGAAAAAATATACAGCACAGGAGTTCAGTGAAGGGAAGAAGCGATGTTCCCAATGTCATATTAAAATAAACAATGAATGTCAAGCTTGTTGGATTTAGGTATGACTGAAAATTGCCATGTATGTCTCTCTATGACTATGAATTGTATACAATACTAAACGAAATCAAAATCATTCGTAAATAGATCTATGGTTTGCCAAGAGGCCTTGTGTCTAACGATATCACTTCTTTCTATCGAGGGAGTGGTCAAAGATTCGATTTAAATAGGAGAGGTAGGGATTTGGACCAAAGAGGACTACCCCTTTTTATGTAGTTAAAATAAATTTAAATTTGTGGGCTAGTTAGAATTCACAGGTAATCGAAGTTCTAACGTAAACATATAGACTATTTAGGCTATGTTATGAGAATGACATTCTCATTGCTTTCATAAATGTGTTTGGATGTGTCAAAGGCAATGGGAATCCCATTCCTTCGAGGAATCTCATTATCTTGAGAAGGCCATTTCCAAGATAATCTCAGTCCTTCATGTTAAACCAACATATGAATGAAAATGAAAAAAAAGAAAAAAGAAAAAAGAAAAGGGCATAGGAATTGGGATCATGCAATCTCATTCCTTCCCAACAAACATAACCTTACTTCATCAAAGGTAAAATACCAATATTAAAAAGGCTTTGTCAATGTTTCCTTAGAGACCAAAAAGCTCACCTCCAAGTATAAAGGTGGATCCATCATGTACATTGCTTCCCTCAAGAATACCCAAGCACACGTTGCCTTTATCCTGTAGAAAATGGAGAGTTTCATCACACAGTGGCATCCCAAAAACAAATATTTGACACTTGACCAGGTATTTAAGAGTACTGTATGTCTTTAGAACATATATATATATATATGGAAATCCTTACACTAACAATCAAGTAGCCTTCTGGAGGAATCTGAAGCTTTGTGGAGATAATCCACCATTTGCTCTCAAACCGAAGCGTGAAAGTTCTGAAGAACTGCTTCACGTCTAAAAGAGATCTGCATGCATAGGGATGAGTTTTAATGTACAATAAATTGAGGCAAGAGAATACATTTTCAGCCACAAGAATTTTCTCCCTGTAATCATTCTCAAATGCAGACAATCCTTTTTCTTATGTACTCTCTTTTTAATGCTATTGCTCCTAAGGGTCCAGTGGATGCACTAAAGAACTAATAAGTGAAGCTAAAAGTAACAGTTGGGAGAAGTTTTCAGTAATAGTAAAAATGCAGCAAATAGTTTCGCTTTAATTATTTTTCTGAAGGCTGCAAATGTGACTTCTCATGATTAAGGCTAACAACAACAAATTCAGAATTGTTGATATCCAGTTAAAAATAGCGAATAAGAAATTTAAATTCAATAGTTATTCCTACACTACAGTTTGACCAGTGCAGCTCAGTCAACCATTTTTGTATCAGTCATACCTGATTGGGGTTTCAGCTCGCCAACATAAAGGTAATGTTGGGTCTGATGCATCTTCGATGAGTCCCATTCCAGAAACTTCTTTAAGCTGACCAACAGAAAGAAATAATAAGAAAATAGGTGAAGATGATCTTTCTATGTAGTTGTAAATAAAACTACTTACAGAAGCAACCAAATCAGAATATGCACGATTTGTAAAGTATGTATAAGAGCTCCCGCTATCAAAAATTACTCGTCCAACTCTGCCCAAATTGAGAAGGTTTCTACCATAATTCATTTTCACAATCTCTGTTTGATAGAAATCTCTGAAAATGAAAAACAGGGAGGAAAACATCAATGTGTGGGAGTTAGAAGATTGCATTTCTTTGTTATGACAAAAGAAGAAAGAAAAAAAAAAAAAAAAAGAAACGAAAAGAAAACCCAAAACACTTGAAGGTGCTAGAAAGGGATGGGAGAGTGGGACTCAAGATTGGAACTAAAAAGCGAATATGCATAGTTAATTTGCGTAGCTGCAACCAATATCCAAAAGTATGAAAGTACTTGCATCCACATACTTTTATTTTTCTTGACCAGGACAGTGACAGGTATAGGTCAGGAATAAATTCAACGCAATTAAAATTTTAATTTAAAACTAGATAAAGTCAGTACATGGATCACTTTATTTTCACTCGAAAACCTTTTAATTACATATCAATTTTTTGTTCTTATAGTAATCAAGTATTTCTCAACTCCTTCTATCGCAGATGGTTTAGGACATGCCTCTCTCTTAAGACCAATCCTCACTAAAGAACGAATCTCTCACCGGACTATTAAAGGTGCCTAAGATAACGGACAATATGAGATCATCTCTTACTTGTCCTTGATTGGTGTCATCTCGACCTTTCTATGAATGTATTAATTTATTTTTCTTCTTCATTCCTTATTCTATTGACCATTGGGTGGCCACACATTCACCATAACATTTACATTTTCAACTAAATTTTTTTTTTGAGTATGTTGTTTTTTAGTAATAGCCAACACTTTTAATAATAACGCATATTTGGCCCTACGGTCCACATAAAAAAGATTTCATTCAACATGATAGTAATTTGCCAATCACATTGCCCAACAGAGACATTTCTCCATCACTCGCTCAAATTATATGAAAAACATCCTCAACAATCTCACCTAGTTGAGGAGATATTTATTTGAATTTTTTTTTTCCCTTTTTCTCATCAGAAAACTCAACTCAACAGGAAAAAATGGCAAAACATATATACATAAATATAAAGGAAAAGTGTGTTCGTGCAATCTGATTGTACTATGTTTGTATCTTTAATACTTTTACAGCAAAAAAGTAAACCTGACCTATTTAAAAAACATATGGAAAAGAAGTTTAAGAAGAATACTTACGTGGAATGGCTGTTAAGCATGGGGACCCAATCCATACCCCATTGTGGTACAAATTCATCACCTAAAAACATGTATCCACCAGCACTTGCATCAGGGTTAATGCAGTGACCTACTACATTTTTAATGATACCCTGGCTTGCCAATTGAGAAGGCAAGCTAACTTTAGCCCTGCTTAAACCGAGGATTCCATCTGTCTTTGAAAGAGTATTTAAAAGTATGCCTTGCTGATCATACGCACACCTTACAGAAAACACCAAATGTAAATCAGCATTTTCAAATGATTAAAAAGCTCAAGGAAAAAAGATATATTTTTCTTTCTAGTTCGGGGTGCCGGAGATGAGAAAGCAATACCCAAAAACAACATCTAACTTGGTCAACGATCCATTTGCAACCATTAGACGAAGCTCATCTTTCGCAAGAACACCCATGGATGAACTATGATCTGCATATTCAATCTCATAGTCACACTGTTTGCAAGTTTCACATGATCCAGCCTTTCCATTTCTTTGAACTTCCATGCACAATGAGTCTTTGGGAGATACTATTTTACTTTTTGTTGGCTTGTACAAAGCATGTACACCCTATGTGAAACCATATCAAATAGATAAAAGATAATAACGTTAATAATGATTAAAAAGTTATTGGCAAACCATATTCATAGGGTTAAAGATAATAATGATGAAAACGATTAAATTGACATCTTTCTTTCACTTTTTTCGGGTTTATACTGGATTTCATTATCTACAAGACTTTACTGCTTTTTCTTTTAACATACTATGGATGGAGAGCCTATTTTCCCTTCTCTGTCATAGTCATTGCTAAAGGGAAAAAGGTGCTCAAGGCAAGACTCTAAAATATAGGTCTACAAGAGCATAGATAAATACATGGAGTATCAATTTGCTTAAAGTTGATCTTTCTATAAGAACTTATTTCTTTAATACAAACGAAAATAGATTAAGGATGTTCCCAAGATATTTTCAGCCACATTATATGCTCTTAAATAACCCAGTAAGTTCCCAGAACACAATGTTTTGAGGCTTGTTAGAACTCTATATTTCTAGTACAACTTGTAAAAGCTGTTCCTCAAATTAGATATTGGACAGTTAAAAAAGCAATAAAGTAACTGGACAGAAGCCATCTTTCGAAAGTGGTTGGCTACAAGCAATCATTCATTACCTTTAAATCACTCAAGGGATTAAGAAACCTGGTCGGTCACTTAAGAATCAGAAACGAACAAATAACTCAGCTGTACCTTGGCACAGCTAGAGCATGGGGCGTCACACTGAATCCATGTTAAGTCACTTCCAGTATCCATGTCCAGATAATAAGGTCTTGGAGGACTCCCCATATGTATATATGTAAAGTACAACCTGTATGTAAACTACGTTTCAGTTAGTACAAGCAATGAAATCACACATGCTAATAACAATAAAGTTATCATTTATTTCTTTGTGCAGAGAAAATGTATTAACAAAACCTATTTTAAGGAGTTTCAGTCCAATCATAACTACCAGATATCTAAACTAAAATAACACTTGTTGAGAGCAGAACTTTGTTGGACAACATCTACATTACTAATCTAATACCTAAATTTAAACTAATGTAATTTGTTGGGCTCACTATCCAGGGCGAATCAGACTCCATATCTCCAACAAAAGGATGCTTAGATAAACAATTTTACCAGTTCTAAGCAAAGAGAAGTAAAAAATACATATCAACTGAAGAATGAAAAATCTGAAAGGAAGAAGTTTTATAATAAGCCAAATAAAGTTTAATGCTTTAAAGCAACATCATCCAGAGACTCACACCCCCCACTCTACTTAATTTCTCTAAGGTTTTCATTCATATTTCCTGGAATCACAGAGGCCTCAAGTAACAAAAATTTACATACCATAATCTAAACTGAGAACAACAACATCAATCGAACAGCCAAAACGATTCAAACTTACCCATCTGGAAACACATTGCCCCTAACTGGTAAAATGGTGGTTGAATCAAATGCAGCTCTAGAATTAGCCAATCTATTGATCTTCTTAGGTCTTCTCAACCCATCATAATTTGGTCCCACTTTATGAATGTTCATAAACCTCCCCAATTTGAGCTCAACATCCCCATTCATCATCTCCCCCAATTTTGGAAACAATGGCAACATAAATGATTGGAATTCACTTTCATTTTTCGAATTGCGAAGCTCATCAATAGTCTCCGAAAAAGAACCATACAAACAAAGGGCAAAAAGAGACATACTCAATAAACCCAGAAAAACTATTCGACTACCAAAAAGTTTAATGAATGAAAAACTGAGTTGAGGGTTTTGCGGTGGAGACTGAATCGAAAGATGGGGATGATGGGTTTGTTCATAAGTTTGATGGGTATGAAAAGATTCAGAGATGGTAAAAGCAGTGATAGTTTTACCTAAAGAAGGATTATCTGGTGGTGGAAGTGTGATTATAACAACTCCTTTCAATTGGGGTGACTGATCAGACTCCATATCTATCTCTCTTCCTCTAACAGTGAAAAAGAATCAGAAGGAAATCAAAGAGAGGGATGAAATGGCCATGGAGAAAAAGAGGTCTCTTCCAAGCCCATTTATTTGGTAGAGAATGAGAAGACTCTTCCTAAACAAGTTAAAGACTTTAACAAGTCAAGTCAAGGGAGTGCAAATAGTGTAATAATAAAAGGAGGGAAATTATTAAATTGTATTGAACAATCATAGAAGTTTCCTATTTGACCAAAATGGAAAGACAGTTTATTATTATTATTATTATTATTTGTTTTTTTTTTGGCTTCATTCAAAAAGAATTGGATTTTGTTTTATTGAATGATTCATCTAAATACCGTAATTTCCATGTGGGACCGTATAGGACGCGGCCCAGAGAACCCCGGTCTAATAGAATGTGACTTAGGATGGGTTGAGTTCATATAGATACAATGTGTGTTGTATCATGATTTATTTTCTATTGTCTTGAATTATGTCAGCCCACTCACCAATTCGAAATTTTTTTGGCAATTATTTTTCGTACTCTAGCGAGTATTCTGGATCAAAAATTTGTTTTAGTTGTAATTAATATTTCCCAATTTGATTTAATTTTGAATTAATAGTTTGCTGTTGAAAATTGGATCAAAATTGTAAGATGAAAAGGAAGCAGCGAAAAAAACATGAAGGATTGAAGACTGTTAGCACTGTGGGCAGTGACCACAGTGCTGCAGCGCCACTGCCATTGGAAATGGCTGAGTACACAGTGCAGTGGCGCCAGTCTGTTTTTCAGTTTGTTAAAATCAGTTTTGTTTTCTGTTTCGTCGGTTATTCTTTTGGGTGATGCTTTTGTCTTTAAATAGCACACATTCTAAATAGAATAGAATGACGTTTTAGGGTTTACTAAGACATCTTTGAGAGGTTTTATCTCAAAGGAATAGGGAGATCTTGTAACTTGTGTGAATTAATTTAGGGTTTTCAATTAAATACAAGAAGATTTTTCATCTCTCATCTCTTGATTAATTTTTTTTTACATTGTTCTTACATTTCATCCATTAATGCTTCTGCGCATATGTGTGTGATTTGATTGTTGTACGGTTTCTTTCTCAATAAGTGGTATCAAGAGCTAAGGTTCAAGGGTATCAGAAGCCAAGATTTATCAATTTCTTGATTGTTAGAAGGGAATGAGATCCATGAAGGTTGAGCTGAGTTCCTTCGACGGCTCGAGAGACTTTGGATCATGGAAGAAAAAGATGAAGGCGATGCTAGTACAACATAGGTTGCAAAAGACTTTGCAAGATCCTAACACATTGTCTCCAACAATGTTGGATCAAGAATTGTCCGATTTGCAAGAACAAACGTGTTCGATTATCATCTTGTATCTTGCGGATAATGTCTTGAGGCAGGTAGATGGAGAAGACACAACAT
>JAYMTB010000233.1:0-16361 GCA_036897585.1 Francoa sonchifolia | reverse complement strand
ATAAAATTATCTAATATTTAAAAAAATAAATAATAATTGGGTTGAGGACCAGGCTGGGCCTTGACCGGGGTTTGACTGGGCCGGGCTTCGGGCTTTTTGCCCATGTCTAGTTTATTGCATAAGATACAAGATTTCAGGGCCCAATCCAAATGCATTCCTTTCTCCAAGTAATTTTAAAATTACCAATATTTTGAAACTAATAATCAAAATACATTGCCTTTTTTAAAAACACAAATTTATGTTAACGTGATTACAGTTTAAAATTGTGTTTGCAACACTTTCAACATTTGAAATCGAGTTTTAAAATGCTATATTAGTTACCTTTAACATCATTTGGATAAAAGTAAAAATTATATATTAATACGTAAATGTAAATCTTGGAAAATATGATTTTAAAAATGTTTTACTTTAGTAATTAGTCTAAATCTTATAATTTTAATTTTTTTTCTTCTTAAAATCTTATGCATTTTGGCCCAAAATCCTTACTTATTCTCTATATATCCATTCCAAAAAAGGCCTAACATTCAAATGTAAACCCAAGTGTTGATTATTAGAAATAAACCCATTTTAATTATTTCTAAATTTCAATTTGCTCTATTGAATTAGACTTAAAATAAAATAACTTGTGAAATATTTTTTGTTACTTCTTTTCAATATAAAATGTTGTTAAATATTCTATTTATTTATTTGTTAGTTACCATTATTTTAAAATTTGGGACGGCTTATCTAAGAAATTCAAAATTATTTGCAGACCATATTTATTTTATTCAATATTAATATATTATGATCGGTCTTATCATCACTAAAAGATTATACATAGGGACCTAATTAAAATGAAACATCCTCCATTTATAAATTATATAATTTGCACAAATTTTTATTTGGCAAGACCATGATATCTAACTTTGATGCGGAAAAAATATGTTATTAATTACCTTTGGATTTTAGGACGAAATTCATGTGAGACATGAGATCTTCGTAACCCTAACAAACCGTAAGAGTGGCCTGCTTGGTTATAGCTAATAATTTATATTTACTATGTCTATAATTCTTATGATTCAATAGAATTAAAGAGTTTTTAACCAAGTCTAAGTATAAAAAGTTGTGAATTTCAATATTCAAAATTATGAGACACCAAAAATATATTGGAAGTTAGGATTTGTGACTGAAACATGTATACGTTTTGTGACATAAAACTCCCTTTCTTCATTAACCATTGGTGATCAACATATACTTACTACTATGTTCTTACAATTTGTATAATTACAAAATAATTAATTAATTCAAAGTCTTATTTATTATCATAACATAAAATATAATTTCTTTTAATTATTATCTCTTAAGTCAACTTTTCAAAGACCCTCTAATTTTAATGCTCACTTTTAGAAAATAGCTGTAGGCCTTATTTTATTTCCCGTCGTCCCCAATTTTTTTTTAATGAATTTTAAAATGTACCTTATACCTACTAGTAATTTTTTTTTTTTCAAACTTCTGCGAACAAAACTTGACTAGTAATAAAGTATTTTTGAGATCCTAAAAAAAATATTTTGTATTTTATTTAAAAATTTATTTGACCAAATATAAATATTGTATTTGTTTAAAAACAATGGTTTGAGCTACCAATCAATAGGTTCTACTTTTAAGTAAGTTGGTCAACACTCTTTTGGCAAAAAACAGATGTAAAAAAAAATTGTATATTTATTTATATATATCTTATTCTAATTTAAATTTTAAAAACTTTTATTTTTTTGTTAGTTAGGTCTGAAACATAGAACAATTACCTTTTCCTTTTTAATTTTATTTTTTAAATATGTATATAGTCAAGTAAATTTTTTTTTTTTATATATATTTTCCTGAATTGACAACATATATTAAACTCCAAATTTTTTAAAAAACTATTTATGTATTCCAAAATATTAAATAGGTAAAAATCATTCCAAATTATTTGCTTTTGATAAATTTGCATTCCAAACTTTTCAAATGTCTCCAACGATTCCCAAACTATAAACTCGGTCATTTTCAGTCTTTTGTTAACTTTCCATCTAATGATAGTGCTAAAATAAAATGTGATAATAAATACGATACCCAGCATGATACTTAAAAATTTCTTATGAATAAATAATTAGATTAAATACTAATTTAAGAAAAAAATTAAAGCAAAAAAGAAATTATCACACTTCATCTGAAAACCTAAATCATGGAATTTTTTTTATTAAAACTTTTATTAACATGTCATGACAAGTATCATACACTTTGTATCACGTCGTATTTTTAACAGCACCATTCAATAGAAAGTTAATGGAAAACGAAAAATAACCTCGAGTTAATAATGCATGAATTATTTGAAAGTTTTAGAAATTTTGGTGTGCAAATTGATCAAAATCGAATAGATGCAAAAATAACTTTAAACCTATTAAATAGAACTTCACAACTTTTATTACTTATCCAATAGTATAAAATAGATACAAGATCTCACACAAAATTGTAAAAGCATATCGTCCAACAGAGCTCACGATTATTTTCAGCCCATACCTTTCATTTTCATAGTTTTTTAAAATGACCTATTTTTGCACATGACAATGAACTAAGACTATAATCTTTTTCCATAAAATATAGAATGAAATGATGAGTTTGTTCTCTAGAAATTCCTTTTATAGTTTTTGTTAATAGTCAAAAAATTATATCTGATCGCAATGAGATTCGAACCTGAAACCATAATGTATAAAACCTCCTTCGTATCTAATATCTAACAGGCCAACCTATTAAAATTAAATGATGAGTTAGCAATTTTTCATCCTCAAGATAAATGTTATTCCTTCAAGGAATACAGATTCACTTGTAAGTACAAAGTAATCTCATTTATTCATGAACAAAAAAATAATAATAATAAATCAAATGATATAAAATGAAATTGAATCAGAATGGAGATAGTACGATCTCATTCTTATTACAACTTTTTCCTTCCAAATAAATATAGTCTAAGAATTAATTGACATTAGTCTAATTTTGAAAATGAATTTAACTTTTTTTACATTTTCTCCGCATGCTAATGCATTTTCATACCGATTAAATTCTTGTCATTTTAGTAGTGAAAAATTGTCATGAGTACTAGTGTTGTTCAACCTAAATGTGAAAAATACTATTTTTTTGTTTTTTCAAGTTTTATAAATACACAGTTTGGTATCTTTTAGTTAGTGATTAATCCTATTTTGATTAAAAAAAAACTTAAATATTTATTTTCCTTTTTAGTATCAAACTATAATAAATAAATTAAATATGACAATATAACAAAAATGTATCAATTGCTTACGGAAAATGGGAAAGTTGAGAATTTACATAAGTTAAAAACCATTTGAGAGATAAATGCAAATAACAGATGAATGTTTAAATATGGACCCAAATTGTAACACTATTCTTTTGAAAAATAAAAATAAAAATGAAGAACAGTGTCATTCTCTTGAGATTCTTTTAAGATTTTCTTCAATATCTCACCTTCCATTGACATACTATTCTTTCAAAAAGAAAAAGCAAAAGAAATACTAAATACTGATGAGTTGTATCTTCCACTTGCCATTTATTTATTTTCAAAATACTCAATTTGTTATTTATTTTCATTTATTTATATCAATTTTCCAATTAAAATTTCACCTAATTTTCTCTATCTTACATAATCAAATAATGCTGCATTACGTATGCATACTTAGTCAAATGTCTTCTCTCATTTTTTTTTCCTATAAGTTTGGTTTCTTTTCTTTTCTGATTTTCAAACTACTCTTGAACAAAATTCTCCAAGAAAATGAAGGTAATCTACCATTGTTTCAATTTGTTATCATATCTATGTAAAACTCGGTCTCAAATTCGTGTTATAATCAGAGAGTTTATGTTCGTTTTTTCAAAAGATTTTGTTTATTGGCCCTTAGAATTGAAAATGTTTTCAAACAAATTTTATTTTATTATATTCTGCCTTCTCAAAGGACAACTTTCAATCTATCTTCTATTTCACGTGAACTTCGATCAATTGAAAAACTTATACGAGTACAAATTTTTTGTCAAGAGTTATTTTAGAAGTACCGAAAAGTATGACAAGTCTATTTGTCTCCCAATAATTAATTAATTCTCGCTGACAATGTCCCTTTTTATTTTTATTTTTCGTGTGAAAAAATAGAAAATTGTGGTAAAAGTGGACATTCATTGCCAATTATGCAAAAAACAAGTGCTAAAAGCGGTCGCAAAACTCGAAGGTAAGACATAAATACACAAAAATTCCATTGTTCATAGTTTAAGTTTTGGATGAATTGAACTGATACATGCGTGAAACAGGGATAAACCAAGTGGCTGTGGAGGGCGAGAAGGGCATGTTAACTGTTGTGGGAGATGTGGATCCAGTTGAGATAGTGAAAAAAATAAGAAAAATTGGAAAATTTGCTGATATTGTTACAGTTGGACCGCCCAAACCACCGGAGCCACCGAAGCCTGTTATTCCTGTATATTACTGCTATCCTCCATCTTGTTACGATTGTCAGCTGGTTCCCGTAGGCCACGGCGACGGCGGAGGGGGTCCGCAGTGTTACATAATGTGAAGTATGCCATTTTCAACATGTACAAAGCGTCACATATCTATATGAGTTTTTCAATTTAAATGGGTTCGATGTACTTTATCATTTGAGGTGTACAAACATTTACTTTTCGATGGTTGGCCTGATCATTGAGGTGAGGTGAAGTTGTGCATGTTGTAATTTTAGATTCCATTTTTATTGGATGAGGAGTGATTTTTCTTAGTATTAATTTTGCAGTTATTTGATGTTTACAAATAAAATTTATTTTAGTATTATTGTTATTCTTTTTCGGAATATATTAAAGAGGTAATTTTTTCTCATACGTCTAAATGTTGGTCAAATTTGATAACGATGACATCAAACTTCACCGATTGAATTTCAACCGTATACTATGTAAGATGTAGATTGTTACAACTGATATTTTAGGAAAGCCTTAAATGTTTGAATCGCAGCGGAATTTATCCGGATTCGCTTTTCAAATTTCGATGAAATTTTCACCGGTCAAAATACGATCACAAAATGGAAAGTATTATCGTGTATTCACAACACTCAATAAATCGTCAAGTGAAATCGAAAAACCTTAATCGGCCTAATGCCTTTTTTGTAGTTGTGCAGGAGAATTGTATGTCTTATAAGAATGTCAATATGAAAAATCATTTTTTTTCATATTGACGTTAGAGGTTGGTAATCGTCACCAACCGTTGGATCGGGTCAGTCTCTCATGGGCGTCCCAAGACCCATGGTTCTTGGATTGGGTCAAACTGACTCGAAACCTATTTCTTACATATATTAAATATTGCGAGGAACTAATATTTATATATTGAGACTAAAGAAAACTTATTGGACACGATAAGAATCACTTAAAAATCCGTACAAGTGAGTAATTCACAAATCAAATTGTGTTTGTTCTCCCAAGCTTGAAGGATTGCTATATTGACAACTTTCTTTTTTTGTCCGAATTATATAAATTTCGTCTCTTATTTTTGGTGATGAATAATAATAGTAGTCACTGTCTCCTATTGGATAAAGTTACCTAATACATGAGACTTTAGATTTAGAATATGTGATTTTCCTAATAATAATATGCTAATGAAATTCAATGGTCTAAGCTCTCTACAATTGAATTTCACACATTGACACTAACACTCCATTAAATAAATGGATTGATTGGCATATAACAATACAGAAGACCATTGAAGAAAACTCTAAGACTTGTCAAAGTAAATTGGTGTCCTACTAATTGGTTAAAAGTATTTCTTTAGTTACATATGTATGATGCACCTTTCTATACTACCAATATATTTCTGGTCTTCACTTGTGCATTTCATTCAGGGCATTTAGAGTTTTTCCGACATTGATTTTGTATAATATTAGGTTTTCCGCTACCAAACAAAGTGAACATATAAGTATTTTGGGACATTGGGACGATAGTGACCTCAATAGGTTGAGCGTACCAGTGGGTTAGATCACGACCAACAATTTGAAGTATGAAGTGATTCCTTCTGTGGTTCACTTTTCTTCTTCCTTTTTCTGTAAAACTTGTAGAGAAAAATTGCAATCTTGATATGTGATATCTGATCTTAGTATTTGTAAAGCTGAGAGAACACCATTAACCAAAACTGATTTCACCAATAGTCATTACAAGAACAAAAACCATCTTTGAAATGATGGAATCGAACTCGGTCTCTAACAATTATTTCTCTCTCAAATGCTTTCGATACAAATTTAGTAAAGGAATGGCAATCTTTACAAACTCTCAGATTCTTTACTATCCGAAGAATTGTTCCTTCTCGGGTGTTTGCCAACCCAAAAGAAATTGCCAACTTCTCACTATGACAAGAACTCGAAGTGTCCAAATGCTCTTCAGAGTTGAACCCTGGCATTGCCACAAGTGGTTCCTCTCTTGCATACCCACAAAGCTTTGCCCGATGAATTACTTCGTCCAGTTTCTGATATATTCTGCCGGAATCAGGATGCACTTTATCATCCACAACAAATTTATGCACTTGATCCCCAACTTCAATCCAGCTCCAACCTTGTGTCGTCTTTATTCCATGACTCTTAATTAATTTTCTCATCCTCACAACACCACTGGCGTTTTTCACTGCAGCATAGATTGTAGCTAGTAGGACACAGTCCCCTGCATTTAACGCCCTAAGCTCAACCAGATTTCTGATAGCTATTTCTCCTACTTTCACATTCTTGTGAATCTTGCATGAACCTAAAAGTGTTCGCCACAAGACTGGATCGTCCTGAGAAGGAGAATTCCTTATAACATCAAGTGCATTTTGAAGCTTCCCAGCTCGTCCAAAAAGGTCTACCATGCACCCATAATGCTTAATTCCTTGCTTGACATTGAATTCAGATGTCATCTTTTGAAAATACTCGACACCTTCATTGATTAAGCCTTGGTGACTACAACCACACAACAGCCCTAGGAATGTTATGGAATTTGGCCGAATTCCTGCTATCACCATCTGCTTGAAAAAAGAGATTGCTTCATTTCCATGGCCGTGTACTCCATACCCAACAATTATTGAATTCCAAGTGAAAACATCCCTTTTCCTCATCCTATTAAACACGCAAAGAGCTCCGTCCAAACTCCCACATTTCGCATACATATCTATCAAAGCATTTCCAACATATACATTCTCCACAAACCCATTTTCACAAGCAAAATTATGCATTCCAACTCCAATATTCAGTGCACCTACATGAGCAACCGATGAAAGTAAGCTAACAAGAGTGAACCCATCAAGCCCCACATTCTCAATCCTCATTCGATTATAAATATCCATCACCTCATGGTGCATACCCGCCTGCGAATAACACGAAATCATAGCATTCCAAGAAACTAAATCTCTCTCAGACATTTTATCAAACAATAAATGTGCAATCTTAATCATCCCATTTCCTGCATAACTTCTTATCAAATTCGTACAAACAACAACATCACTCTCAAACCCATATCTAATCACATATCCATGAACCTCCTCACATTTTCTCTCAGCCTTAAACCTCTCACAAGCCTTAAGTACAAACGAAAAAGTAAAAGTATCAGGACAGCAAACGGAAGCAGAAATCATATCATTGTAATAAAAAATAGCTTGAATAGGAAATTGGCTTTGAGAAAAACCTCTAATCATGGAATTCCAAGCTTGAATTTCAGGGTTTCCGATTTGATTGAAGAGAAGATGGGCATATGGTAAAGAACCGGAGACAGAGACGGCACAGAAGTTGACGAGTTTGGTGGAAATGGCGGGGTGATGTTGGAGGCCCTTAATGATGATATGGGCATGGATTTTCTGAAGCCTTTTGAAGCTGTTGCAACCTTGTAAAAGGGTAAGAATGGTGTTTGCCTTTGACATTTCTGAATCATTGTTTCCAAATTTCCATTGGCGTTTTCTTTCCCTCATAAATTGTGAACCTTTCACAAATAAATGTCTAAAGTTTCACTAATAATTGTTAATTTTTGGAAATAATAGGTATGAAACCAAAATTTTAATTTAAGATAGTGTTTAGTTTGCGGAATGTAATCATGAGTTTTGTGTTGGGATCGGGGAAACTAATAGTTAGTAAATAATTTGATAAAATTCTAAATGGTATTTAGTACAATAATCAAATTTAACATATTAATTTATACATAATCAAATACATTAATAATAATTTCAAAAGTTTAATTTAATAAATTAAACACAAAAATTAATAATATTTCAGAAATACTAATTTTAGTAATGAAAATTTAAATTTTTTTAAATAAAATTATAAATGCGGAATGCGAACCAAGGCCAAATGGTTGGCCTTGGACTAGAGTGCAAATTGTGCTAAGTTCTAACTTTATAAAATTTGTTTGATTTTCCAATTATTAGTAAAATAATATATCCTTTTATTAATGTTTTAAAGATGAAAATTTGAGGGCAATTGTGAATGTATTTGAATTTGACAATAAATTCCAAATTAAAAATATATTAAATTAGTCACGAAAATAATTATGTAGGTAAAATATTAATATTACAATTTTGTATTAGAGTTACAAATTATTGTACAAGGCATTTGTATGATATAATGCTTTACTTGATAATTTTATGATTATAAATTTTTTTACAATATTAGTCTGTTTTATGAGTAAGATAATTCATTGACAAACTATTTATCTCCTATTTTTCTATATATTCTCTATATATTGACAAAGGAGTAGCACTCTTCCTATGCCTATAACCCACGCCTCTTAACTTTTGGTAATAATATTTTTTAATATGATTTTGTTTATAGGCTCTCACAATTGTTTGCTTGATCTAAGAGAAAATATCATTAGCCAATAACAGACAGTGTGGACAAGATTTTTTTACTTAATTAAGCTGGTTCTGCAAAAAAATTTAATTTGTTCACATAGGCAGCGTGATTGGGGGCATATTTGTTACTTCCCAAGGTAGTTAGTTCATCACTCATACATGTTAGTACTGAATTACAAAAAACTATTAAATCATCCAATTCATATCCTATTGCAAAATTGTTCCAAAAGTGTTTCACTTCATCAAATTCAAATAAAAAAATTTTAGTAATAGCACGTATTTTATGAATATTATAGGCTATAACTGTTCTACAATACTGCAGCTGCTGGTCTAACACTACTAATAATGTGTCTATCAAATTAAATTTTAAACATTCGTATGAAAACTTTTTAGAAATTTTATTGATTAATTTATATTTTTACGAAATTTATTAAAAATTAAAACAACTTTCTCCTACTTTTTCTTAGAAATTTTCAAAATCTTGTTTAAAGTGAAACAAAACAAGAATAACTCAAAAACTTAATGACTACCACCTCTTGGTTGTCTTTCTTATTTAAACTATAAAAGTTTAATGATAAATTTCAAAGTATTTGGAAGTTTAGCTTGAAAAAATACCATTAGGGACCTCAAAAAAAAAAATGAAATTCTATGACCGAATTCTTCTTATTTATGATTTATTTGAATTATAAAGGTTGCCTTTTATAGACTCAAAAAACAAACAAAACATCTAAACAACTTACAATTACTCCTCCTACACTATTCATGAATATTTTAGAATTGTCAATTGTTTTTCCTTTCCCAATACATTTCACTATTGCATTCCAAACAGCATCTTACACTATTGATTGTGTGCGGGCTACTAGTTTTTTCTAGTGATAACCCATTTAGTATATTTTTTTATTGTAGACCTAAATAATAATTCAGAATCTATATATAAAATATTAAATTTTATTATCACTCATAATATTTAAATATTAGTGTTCACAAATATAAAGTGTACATCCTCTTTAAAATATGTTTTATTATAATGAAGTTTTTGACAGGCTCTTTATATAACTCAATCTATATAGTAATTGACGATTTTGATATCATTTATAAGTAAACTATAAATCAATTTTAGATGATAAGTATAAATGAAAGCAAATCAAGGGTGAGTTTAGCATTGTTAAAATTAGCCAAATATTTGTTTTTTTCTCCCAAAAATAAAATAAAATAAAATAACGAGTGAAGCTAGCGGGCTGTTTTTAAATGTCACAATTATACTGTGATTTTCAATCATTACAATTAATTAAAAACTATAATATTTCCAATCCATATTTTAGTGATACAAATTCATTTTCATATTATAATTTAACCGGTTTTATTAGTAGTTTACGAAATAGCTTCTACTTTTTAAAAAAATTATAAGTTTCACACGGGCTATTAAAATAAAAAAAATAAAATATTAGCAAGACAAAAACTTGCTTATTTCTGAAGTACCTGCTAATCGACCTGGTATTCTACACCAATTAAATATATTCTCTCTCTTCTAAATTTTTGTTAATTCCTCCTAAAATTTGACTACTACTAAACTAAGTTTTTTTGCTAGCGCAATCAATGAGCCGGAAAGATATAATTGGGGAAGCTGTGATTGGATGTAAAGTCCATGTACTTATTGGCCCTACAATTCTTGCTTTTTGTATGTATGTGGGTGAAAATAAATCCTTATAACTGGAAACAGACATCAATAAAATCACAGTTGCTCACAATTACAGAGTGGAAAACAACATATATTGGCGATCAATCTTATGCATATTATGCCATAACGTTGTAACCTAAGCCCTCTAATGTTGGCTATATGTTGCACCATTTTCCCAGCCTAAACCATATCATTTTTTCTCCCTTTTGAACTCCCTCTTTAGTTTCACTCATTTCCTACGCGTCATGGTAATCAATCTCTTCCTTTTTCTTTTGATATCGTATGTTCTGTTTTGGCTTATGTGTTTGTGCGTGTAGGGAGGCGAGGAGGCTACAAAAGATGATTGTAAGTTGTCACTCATGGCTTGGTGCAAAGGAAAAGAAAAAGGTGGATTTAGAGCATCCATGTTTGTTTACAGTATGTAAACCTAAATCCTTTGCAAACTTCAATCTCGTGAACACATATTCTTACTTAACTTTAGACTAAGATGTCATATGTGTCATTGTTGTTAATGCAAGTGTTTCACAAGGTAAGACCGCACGGTTTGCTTAAAGAAAAATAATCATAGTTTTTTGGTTTGCATAGCTTTGGTAGCATTGGAGAACATGGGATTCATAGCCAATGCAGCAAGTATGGTGCTATACTTCAGTTTTGTGATGCAATTCAATTTGTCTGGTTCTGCAAATACTCTTACAACCTTTATGGGATCAACTTTCTTGCTTTCTCTTGTTGGTGGCTTCATTTCTGACACTTACTTGAGCAGACTTCATACTTGTCTCATTTTTGGTTGCATTGAAATATTGGTAAGCAAATTTTAGTTTAAAAAAATTGTAAAGACTATGATCTCCATCATTTGATTTTGAGCTTTGTCTTCAACTGTCTAGTACCAGAAGACTTATCAATTAAATTAGTAGATTTTGTGGAATCATCAACACTTAGTTAATGTATTGATATCAGAATCATTCTATTAGTGGAAAATATTTCATTGAACCTAATGCATCACGTCAACTCTGCACTGAAGAAATAATAAAATGACACATACCATTGTATCAAACCATATGTGAAAACATGAGAAAAATTTTAGGTTTTAAAAAAATAAGGTTTTACTTTGTTGGCTGACACATTATGTGTTATTTTTTGGTCCGGTGTACAACTGACGTGATGCACCAAATCCTAGTAAGAATTTCTCGTACGAGTGCGTGTTACATCGATTAAGTGTTAGAAAATTTTGGCTTTAATAATAATATTTATCAACTCAGTAATTACATTAATCTTTTAGAACTTGGTTTGTATCTAATATCAAATGATAGAAGATCTAAATTGTTACGGAATCTATAATGCTTATATCAACTAAAACCTTTCTTTTGCTTGCATGGTTAGGCTTTGATAATGCTAACAATTCAAGCCTATTCAAAAGATCTCCATCCAGATCCATGTGGAAAATATAGTTGCATAAAAGGTAATGCGGCCGTGATGTTCTACTCATCCCTCTCTTTGTTAGCGTTAGGATCGGGTGGAGTTAGGGGAGCTCTACCGGCTCTAGGAGCCGACCAGTTCGATCAAAATGATCCTAAACAAACACAGTCTCTTGCAACATTTTTCAATTGGCTTTTACTAAGTACAACATTTGGAGCATGTATTGGTGTCACATTTATTGTTTATCTAAGCATGAATGTTCATTGGTATTGGGGCTTCTTTGTTTCAACAATAGTAACTTTTATTGGATTTGTCATTCTCGCTCTTGGTAAGCCTTTCTATAGGCTCCAAACTCCTGGCCAAAGTCCTATTATTAGGGTCACACAGGTACTTTTTCTCTCTCTCTACATATGTAAACATTTATGTATATATTTATGGGTATTGATTGAATTTTGATTGTATTGGGTGATAGGTTATGGTTGTGGCATTCAAAAACAGAAAGTTAAGCTTACCTGAAAACCCTGAAGAATTACATGAGGTCAATGAAAAAGGAAGTTCTTACTTTGTGGAAAAAGTTCTCCATACCAGCCAATTCAGGTGATATGCTTTCAATGAAAAGTTATATCATTTACACAAGTTTTTTTTGCATATCTTTGCTTTGTAGGTAGGTAATGCATTGATGAATCATATTAGTCACTCACTAGTACAAGAGTCAACTTTTATGTGCAATCATTATTTGTTTAGTCATATTCACGGAAATCTAAATTGTGAGACATCATTGACCAAATATTAAAAGACTATTCTGATTAGTATACTAACTATAATCATTAATTAGACTTTCCATTTATTTTTCAATGTGAAAATATCAAACACTTATCTAATTCTCATATTTCTTAACTTTAAACTAAAATATTATACACCTTCTCCTTGTCATATGACCGCCTTGTCATATGACCCACTGCTAAACCCAAGTTCACACAATAGTAATTGGTTGGTTTTAGTTACATTATGTAACAAAAATTTTCACAATTTAATAATACTTAATTTTATATTCACTAATTCAATTAGTCTGTAAGTGAGTTCACTAGAATCTTTAATAAGCACAAAAAAAATTCAAAATTTATGTTATAAGACTCTCAAACACTTATCTCTATACATATCACGTAACAAGAATAATTTGGTCGACTCTGATACCGTAACAACCTAAACTCCTAGTATTAGGTTATAAAACACATTAATAGAATTTTAACAATATCATAGCATGAAAATATGAGTCTTTAGTAACCAAACTGCCAACAATATACAAAAACTCTATAGTATCTTACATGCTTTGATATATATATGCTAAACATTTTCCATTCGATTAAACCTACAGCTTCCTTGACAAAGCAGCCACCATTAAAAAAGGGTCAGACATTGTCCCATGGAAGATTTGCACAGTTACCCAAGTGGAAGAAGTCAAAGTCCTAACAAGAATGTTACCAATTTTAGCAAGTACCGTAATAATGAACACTTGTTTAGCCCAACTTCAAACATTCTCAATAGAACAAGGATATGTAATGGATCCCAAATTAGGCTCTCTCAATGTCCCTGCCCCTTCAATTCCAGTCATCCCATTAGCCTTCATGACCATCCTAATTCCCATCTACGAGTTTTTCTTCGTCCCATTTGCTCGAAAAATCACCAACCACCCATCAGGAATAACCCAACTCCAACGCGTTGGAGTTGGGCTAGTCCTCTCCGCGATATCCATGACGGTCGCCGGTATTGTTGAAGTCAAAAGAAGAAACCAAGCTAATAAAGATCCAGCACACCTTATAAGTATATTTTGGCTCTCTTTTCACTATGCAATATTTGGAATTGCAGACATGTTTACTCTTGTGGGACTATTGGAGTTTTTCTATAGGGAAGCACCTGTGGGAATGAGGTCACTTTCAACTTCATTTACATGGCTATCATTATCATTTGGGTATTTTTTGAGTAGCATATTTGTGAGCCTTATAAATTCAATTACTGAAAAAATTACTCCTAGTAAACTTGGATGGCTACATGGAATAGACATTAATGCTAATAATGTCAATCTTTTCTACTGGTTCTTAGCCATTCTAAGTTGCATCAATTTCTTTAACTATCTTTATTGGGCTTCTTGGTATAAGTACAAGACTAAAGATACTGAATTTGAAGTAAAACCTCCTAAAGCTTTGAATGAGCATAAGGCTCAAGATGATGCATCTATGATTGTGAATGAGGAAGCCAAGAAGGATGATGGATTGATTGGGGAGAAACAAGAAATGGGTCAAGATGATGAATCCAAGAAGAAGGTGATTGGAGAATCAATTGTTGATGAGAAGGAAGATGGGAAAGGGAAGGAGTAGTGAAATTGGTAAGTGGGTAAAGCTTAATGGCTACAAAAACAAGGAATGGAAGGTGACTTATCTTTCGTTGTTTCTTGCTTTTTTGTTGTTTAATTTGTAGTAATATTTGAACAAATGCATTTTCCTATTTATTGACATTCTCTATCAATAAGGTTTGGAGAGTTAGTTTTGATTATTTCACTTCAAGTGCTTGTATATTTTCTAAATTTTAAAAAATATATAATAATTGGAAAATATTTAAAAGCCTGAATAATTGAATAAAGAGAAAATGTAATCGATTAAAAAATGGCAAGTTGAGCATGAGTTTAGTGATTAATTGATTAAGGAATGGTTTAGGAAATCAATAATTTTTATTTTATTTATATACTCCAAAAGACCTTTAATCTCCAAGCCTAACGCCCCCTAGAATATGCCAAAAATATGGGTTTCTTCATATTATTCCATTCTTCTCGACAGCATAAATAACCACAAAACCTTCCAAAAAAAAGGGTTAGAGATGTACAAAGTAAAAGCAGGGGAGGGTGGTCACCGCAGGACTCGCAAGGTGTTATTGGACGGAAATATATTTTTTGGAATGTTGTACTTGTACATGGTCATGTTTAGTATATGGTAATACTTAAAATTAAATGTTAGAATATTATTCCTACCCATTGGAACAAAATATGCTAATGTAATATCCATTTGAAAATGTGGGTATAGCTTGTCATGTTGCATAAATGACACTTATATTATTTTAATTTTATTTATCCACATTCTTTAAAGTACATATATGTAAAATTTATGTTGTTTTCCAATTTTTTTTTTTATCAAAACATATACATACACTTAAAAATATATACATACACACACATACATACATGCCCAAACATATACATAGTAAATCACAAACTTTAGTGAATTTCATAGAAGACCAAAACTATATACCAAAAATAGGAAAACAGTTTCCCAAGGAATACAATGTCCGTGATCATATTACTTGCTGGGCATCGTATTCTATTCAAACTTAAAATATTATTTATACCAAACGAGCCATTAATCAATCGTATTAATTTGTGATTATGTTTAAATGCTCTCAGTATCAAATTAGTTGATTGTTGTTATTAATTTTGTCGGGTTGTCATTAATAAAGTAAATAGAGTATTAATGGATTAATAGTTTATCTAAATTATTTAATTAATAAAAGTTATTAATCGATTAACAACCTATTAGGATTTTTGGTTGGCAATAGTTAATCGAATAATGAATTTCTTAGTCGACTGATATAAGTAAAAAAAAAGGTATGATTGCTGGTTCCAAACTCTACGACTCTTTTTACTTTTATATCATTTTATTATATGAACATTTAACATTAAAAGGTAATGCTTAATAAGGAAGCATGCAATGCAACAATGTAAGCCGTACATAAACTATTTATGTCTTTAAACACCTTGAGATATCACATCACCTTGAATCCCAAATGTTCCACTTTCCAACAAAACCAACATTCTCCTATTTTTTATTTATTTATTTTTTTTTTTTTAAATGCAAATTATTTTTTAAAATTAAAGCGCACCTTGACAACAGTTTGGAATGCAATTTAACTTGTATCAATTTGAAAAGTGAACTGAATAAAAAAAATTTGGTTTTGATTAATTTTTCTACAAATAAGGTTAGGTACAAATAGTACAAAAAAATAGACAAAACTCAGTTAAATGTGAGAATAGTGCCATAGTAATTTGGTTATGTTTGGCTCAATTTTTTTTTAAATTAAATATTATTTTGATATTTAAACTATTTATCAAAATTTAATTTAATTTTAAAATATTTAAAATTTTAAAATAATTGACGTTAAATATTACCACCGTCACAAAATAATAACGTGTAAAAAATGGTACTCAGTCACTTATAAACCCTAATTTCATCACTTCCCATTTCCCTTTTCCGTCTTCAAACTCAATTTCCCCTTAATCTTCATCTTCTTCGATTTTTCTCCTCATTCATTCGATTCTTCTAAAAAGTTATCACCTCCATCATTCAACCATCACAATCCCCTTTTCTCAAATCA
>JAYMTB010000232.1:0-16364 GCA_036897585.1 Francoa sonchifolia | reverse complement strand
AGGGGTTTCTGGAGCTTACAGTCTTTAATTGTTCCCTTACGAAGTCCACGAGTTGTTGGCTTGACATGCAATCCCTGTAGCACATAAAGGAGAGATCTAGTGTTTTTTCAAATAACAAAATCTAAATTGTTAAATAGCTCCAAAGGAATTGAGATTTGAGACCATAATCTAAAATGCATGGCAACGAGAAAGTTAAACAACAAAATTTTCTATCATGCTAACTACAGTGGCGTTTATACAAAAAGGCGGAGAATATATGCATTTTATCCGCAACTTGTGTGTTGAGTGACAATTTTCTACGGAAAAAATATTTTATAAATATAGAAAGTAAACTTACCAAATCCCATCACATGCTAAAACCATAAACTCATCAGTGTCACAAAGCTCAATCTGTTTCAAGGAACAGAGAAGAAATGAAAACAGAGCAAAGAAAGAATAATATCATAATTGTTCAAATCCAGCAAACCAAGGCAATAAATAGGCATGCAACATCAAGCTTATGCAAGCTGTTTTGGGTCCTTTTTGCCCTTGGCCCTCAGGTAGATTAGGAGGTGCTTTTTAGAAAATCTATAAAATTGCACTTTCAAAAAAAAAAAAAAAAAAACTAAACTAAATAGAACAAAAAAGAATTATATTCTCAAAACCCAACAATTCATTAAACTTCCAAATGATGCAATAGTAGTTCCAACTATATCTAGATATGCATTGACATGATATAAGCTAAAGTAAAAGATATATTTATGCTAATCATCTCAATTAAGAAGTTGTTTATTTAATGAACATAATTTCCCAATTTCCATGTTTCGTAACATTAGACTGATAGTAGTTAAAGCACTACTGGTAGTACATACAGTGTTTATATCTGGATCGGCAGTTACCATCTGCTTTTCAGCAGGTAAAGTTTTGTTCTGCTTGAACTCAGCATCTCCTGTAACAATAGTTTAGACCAAAAGAAATTGAAACAATCAATATATGTTCAAAACAACATTGTACCGTCGATTACACTTGTAGTTATAATAACTAACACTGACGGCTGTGAACATAAGATTATAACAACAAAACAGAAATATGGAGTCAGTCTGGAATATAATGATAATATGATCCGTCTTTGATGACTTCTTGCCCAAAACTGAATTGAACTTTGTTGGACCCAAAATCACCTTGGAAAAAGTCGGTTTGACTGGTAACCAAAAACACAGTGCTTAAGAGAGATATAAATTGCAGGGTAAAAAGAGAGCGAAAAGATAATTGAAAATGAACATTTAAGAAGCCATTATATTAGATCTAATGTAGTCGAAGACCAAAACTTATGCATAAACTAGATTGAGTACCTATAGCTCTTGTCAAATTTAAACTCCCATTGATCCGTCCAAATTGGATAAAACCACCAGCTTTCAGAATCCTTTCTTTCTCAATCTCAAGATCAGTCTTGTGATCTTTAGACATATTATATGCCTGCACAGTTACAATCTCATGACAGATAAGCTGTGGAATATTGTAGAGCAATTACTGGTGCAAAAAATTTATAATACTCAATTTGATCATATATTAGATAAACTCCAGTAAGACTGATATGTTATTTGGTCTATAAATTTGGAAGTTCATGAAACAGACTTGAAGAACAATCCTTCTTCAAAATTCAGGGAAAAGGACAATTCCACAAAGAGATGAAAAGTAAAACATACCTGACCATTCCTTGATATTACACAGCGAGAATCACCAGCATTTGCAACAACAAGTTTGTTATTTTGAATAACAGCAACACAAGCTGTGCTTCCAGATGTAGGTCCATGAAAATCAGAGTGAGGCCCCTACTTTGCAATATAAACTCCTGATTTATTAGAGTTCCAATTGAATATAATTCTCAAATGTTAATCATGATTAACAGAAGAAATTAAGTTTGGTACCAGATGCAGTAAAAGAGAAGTTAAGTTACTCTATTCCTATTCTGGAATGCATGTGTCAGCGATGCTCAGTAAAGCAAAAGGAAACCCAATTAGAGAAAAAGCTGTAAACTGTCATAAGATACCTCCTCAGAAGGCCAATCATTGATTTCACTTGCCCTAGGAGACCATATTAACCCTTCAATCATACCAGAAAACTGTTCCATCCTATCTCCCAGTATGGCTAATTCTCTCCACCCTCTCTGTCCCCGCATCAACTCATCCATTCTGCGTCAACAAATACAAGATTAGATGAAAGAGTGATTAAAATGATTCTGAGCAGTACTTGATGTATCAGCACTGCACCTAATCTATAGTTAAGTCATCATTATGACCCTATCCTATGCACAGGGACTAGCAAGAAAGTGCGAAATAACAAATGTGAACATAGATCCTGCGTATATCGCTCAAACATGACCAAAATGAGTTAACTTCGCTGGAGTAACCACTGAAATGAGAATTAACATGTTTTTTTAAGAATTCAAATTTTCCTTCTCCTGTTTAAATTTATGACGTGTTTTTTCTCATAGAAGAGTGATGTACACAGTTGAAAATAATGGAACTATTAGAATAACCAACAAATTGAAGTCACTAAATTATAGAAACAAAGCTAACATAGACAAATTTTTATTCATATAAAATATTTCAGGTTCAGCAATAGCTAGTTGGTTAATCCTAACCCGTTTTCAGATTTCCAAGCCTTGACTATAACTACATTTGGGTGTCTTCTGAAGATACAATGCAAAATTATGAAATTGGAAAAGGTTATATAACCTGAGGAAAACTTTCTTTAGAGAAGTGCCTATATCTCCAGCCGCATACGCTTCATGCCTAAGAAAGTGGTGGTGCATATACTTGGCACAAAATTTGGCAACTGCTTTACCTGCATAATAACGAACGTTCTAAGTATATAATGTCGTGAATTCGGCACCTACTGTAAACACTATTTTTTTGAATTCCTACACCCCAAAAATGAAAAAGAGAGGAAAACTATAAAATTGACCATTCAAAATATAATCTGCGACAAAATAAAAATCAGGTAGAAACTATTATGATGTTGTAATTTAAGGAAAAGGAAAAGAAAACAAAAAGAGCGTGGTAACAAGATAAAATCAGCGACAAAAGTCAAATTCTGACCTCCATGTCCATCATAAACACCAAAAAAAGACGTAGAAGTGTCCAAATTAGGATAAGCTGCATGCTGCAAACCGTCTCAAGTAAGTTTAGCATATAAAGCTAAGATAGCATAATTTATGTCAAATCATGAATCCTCAGATCCATTACATAGCTATTGAAGCATTCAAGAAACATAAAATGACCAAAAATTACAAGTCTTATCTTGCCATGCAATCAGGGACTTATTTCTACAATAAGCTCATGCAAAATGAAAACCCTGTAAAGTGAAATTACAACAGCACAAAGTACTCACAGCATCTTCCATAGTTGAACGCCAACCTTGCATGGAAGACAACCCATATCGTAGCTTATCATTCCGACCATCCTCGGAATCCTTTTCAGTTTTAGGAGTGCTGAGATAAACCCCCATTTTTTGACTGAAGCAACAGCAACTATTAGGTGAGGTAGTTACTTAGCAAACAACTGGTAGTTTACACAGTTGAGAACATGAGCAAGAAGATTACTCAAAGGAATATTATAACACCACATATTTAGATAGTATAACAGTACTTATGTTTACCTAATTTCTACTTTTCTGAAAGCAGTCTTTTAGCCGTTTGGTATTCCAAAAAGAAGGTGTTTTTTTAACCTATTTTTACTTTTTTCTTCTTTTGTGTGTGTTTTGCTTCGAACAGTCTAAAACTATACAACTTGGTCATTTTTAGGAATTTCATCACATCAAGCAACCTTTATCGAACAGCTAATTTTTTTCAACAACAGTTTTCATGTACTTTGAAAGCAGCTTTAAAGCTATATATAAATAGTATAAATACAAATACAACTCATAATCAGACGCTACTACTAGAAAGAATTCAAGGTAATATTTCAACAATTTTTCTGTTTTTTCTTTCTAAAATTCCTACAGTAGACACTCTAAAGATCTTGACATTATGTATCAGGAACTAACCAATACGATACCAAACTAATTATTCAATTCACTCCAATTTCCAGATTTCGCAATATCAACTCAACCAAACTATTATCAAATCTATACAAATGACCAAATCAAACATCAAATCAGCGAGAATTAAGAAATTTAATTCAAAACTCAAATTCTGACCTAGTACGCAAAGGAAAACACAATAAACTCATGATCAATAGGTTTTCCGATGCTCACTTACCTGATTTACTGCCGGTTCACAGATTCGCCGGCCAAAGCGAGACAGTAGTAAGAGCTAAATTATTGCTCTCTTCGGAATGATCTCAAGTAAATTTGTTTTTCAGATTTTCCTTTCCAATTTCATTTATTTCCTCTTTTACCCTTCTCATGGGCCGAATAGCCGAGTTGGGCTTTTCTAAAGCCCAATAAAAAATTTGGGCTCAGTTACTATTGGACCGTATCAGACAAATGGTAGATGTTTTCATATATTTTGACCTCCTAAGTTTTTATTTTAAAATTAATTAAATATTCATTATTTGTTTAAAGTAATTATATTTGTTAGTTCCTTAATGTTAATTTATTAATAATTTTATTTTTAATTCAAAAGTTGTATTTTTAAGTTATAATAGAACTTACAATGCTTAAAATTTTCAATTTTAAATTAAATTAAAAAATGCAATTGAATAAATTAATAAGTGGGTAATTTTTAATTTAAATGGAAGTTATAAGGTTGCTATTAATAAAATTAATTATAGTTTACTCGTTCCAAAATGGTAGTTTACAAAAGGTGTGATTTATATATATTTTGGTAAATATTTAATTTTTTGTGACGACCGCCATGAAAAAGCAATGACTGTTCGATACTTTAGATTTTTTTTTTATTTTTTTTTATGATAAATCGAAATTGAATTATATATCGAGCTCAACAAAAACTAAAAATATTGTATTTAAACACATAAATCTTATTTTACAATGTCCACTCGTATTTCATGCATGTGTTAAAATTATATAAGATTGTCATGTCAAAAATTAAATGAAAAATAAATAATTTTAGCATGTGAAAAATTCAATTTGATGAAAATAAGAGTAACCGTTATAAAATTGACTATCACCTCCCTTATAAGTTTCAAGTGGCAAAAATATGTACAAATGGGACCTAATGCCATCAATATGACCACCAAATATTATTCGATTTAAAAAAAAAATTCAATTTTAAACTTGGACTTTGACAAAAATGAAATCCCCGCGGCCACCAATCTTCTCACAAATTTGTTTCAGACCAGACGCAAACAATTAATTTACTCCCGATTTCATATTCAGTAGTAAAAATTTTCTTACGAAGATGTGGGTTGAACATGAAAGGTGAATATATCTCATTAAAACCATATTAATATAAAAATAACATGGTTTGTAATAAATTAAATTAGATACATATGCCTCTTAGGATGTTAATTGAATTATACTTTGATGGATCTCTTTTATAATGCGAAGTCAAAGTTATAAAGTCAAAAGGTACATATAACAAATAAATTACATAATAAGAGAGTCATGGATAAAGGTGGTATTAAAGAATTCCAAATAAATAAGCTACACAAATTTGAAGTCCATTATTCAAATTTCATTCATTTTATTATGGTTTTGAAATATTATAATAATTATAATATAAATAGTTTGAAAATTGACTATTCAAACTTTTAATTATGAATTTGGATCAATCGATAAAAACATGTAATTAAAATTTTAAAATTAAAGTTCTAAATTGATTTAATTAAAGCTCATGCAGAAAAGGCAACCGAGTTGCAGATTAGTTAATAGGTTTCGATCATCAGAGTTCTTGGTAAATTTTTTTCCTAGAGCTATTAATCTTCTGTTTTTTTATGGTCGATTAGGATTATCAGTATTTCGAAGTTAGTTTTGGTGACAGGCAGTTTTCTGGCTCTATAATTTCATCTTCGAGTCAGTTTGTTATCTGTTTTTCAGTTAAATTTTTGTTCGACGTCTTATATAGTCTCTTATAATCTTGTTATTTATTTTGAATGGGTTGAACTACGAAACGGTGACGTTTTGAGAGGTAAGAATTGGTGAGCAATAAAGGGAAGACAGAGATTAAGTTTGGTGGGCTAAATGGGCCCAACAAGGCCCGGCTCATTTGAAGCCTTAAGACTGAAGAGTAGTCACTATCTCACCAAATTTTTCTCCACAAAAATATTCTCAAAATTTGGTCAAGTTGGTGGGAGAGTCAATGCTGATTGGCGTTTTTGAAATTTTCATTATTATCTGTGGTAGGTTTACCGAATCATCTGGTTTTCTTGCTTATAATAATCTCGGAATTTCTCAACAACTTCACCAATTCCATAGCCGTAATTTTTACTTCATCGTCTTCCTCGTGTTTTTTCTCTCTCTATTTCGTTCATCGTTGTTTCAGCATTCTCTGTTTTCAGCCGTTGATTCTACGGTAATTTTGACGTTCTTTATCTGTTGTCGTTTTTCTTCATGTTTTTTATGCAGGTATTTCATGAATCTGTAATTAATTTTCCTGCAATTTTGTTGAATAATTGGTTTCAATGTTATTTAATGAAGTAGTTTGGAAATGTTAGGAGTTTACCTTTTTTGGCTAGCTTTTGACCTAATAGCTTAACATTTCTGTGTAATTAGTATTAATTGTGGAGAGAATTAATTTCCACCAAACATCTGCATGCCCTAAATTTTTGGTTTATTTTCCAAACTTGCAGAATTTCAGTGCGTAAGCATTGGAGGTGGTGTGAAAGGATGATTATCAATGTGAAGGAGTCAACCATGGTGCAGCCGGCGGGCAAGACACCAAAACGGACCCTATGGAACGCGAATGTTGATCTTGTGGTGCCGAGCATGCACACACCAAGTGTCTATTTCTACAGGCCGTCAGGTGCAGCCAACTTCTTTGATCCCAAAGTGCTCAAGGAAGCTCTGAGTAAGGCCTTGGTGCCCTTCTACCCCATGGCCGGGCGGCTGAAGAGGGATGAGGATGGTCGAATTGAAATTGATTGTAATGCAGAAGGTGTGCTTTTGGTTGAAGCTGAGACGAGCTCGGTGATTGATGATTTTGGTGATTTCGCTCCTACTTTGGAGCTCCGGCAGCTTATTCCGGGGGTAGATTATACTGGTGGGATCTCTTCATATTCTCTCTTGGTGTTGCAGGTATAATTATTTGATTAATGTTATTTTAATTTAGCAGCATATTATTCTTTGCTTGTGGATTAAGTGATCAATTAATATTGCTCTATTTGTTGTTGGTGGCTCACAACTTTAATTAATTATCAAAATGTTCAGCTGTCTAATCCAAACATTCTAAACATTCCAAATAGCCCTATTGTCGTTTGGGTGTGAAAATAGCATTTCTAAAAGATATTAAGCAACACAGAGAAATCAATTCACTAAAGTAGTAATCGGTAGGTCTGAACCACCTAAAACATGTTCTAGACCATTTTAGCATTTGCAGGCTCTAAACGGAAGCTTCAATAAATGATAACATCACAATGGTGCTGACATGGCACATTTTTCATAGATATTATGTTTTTGTGAAATATGGTATTTTCTAGTTCATTCAAGCAACATGGCAAGTATAAAAATGGATGCCAATCATAAATGAGGGGCCATTTAAGAATTTTGGTTAAATGGGGAGTGTATTTGATTTTGCATTTTAACAATTTAGCATGTTCTTTTATTATTTGAAATGTATCATTTTTATCTTGTCTTACAAAATTAACACTTATATAGGATGGGCTCGGGTTCAAACTTCAAAGTTCTTACCAGTCCAATTGGGCTCTTAAAACATCAGCAATGATAGGCTAGCTTTGTTAACTTGATTTATAGTTGCCACTGACAGTAATTTGAAGAATAGTGTTTTCATTAAACTCTTTAAAAGCACAGGCTTCTAATCTTGCCTATTTCTTTAAAGAATTGTTCTAGTTTCCGGTAGAATTTCATTGATAATGTCAGATTTACACATGTCTGTGTTATTATTGACTCCTAAATGCCATGCAGAAAACTTTTTAAAAACATAAGCAGCAAAATGTAATGAACAAGCGAAACGGTCATTAAGTTAAGATCAAGTGAAAAAATATTATAATATTATTTTCTCTCTTTCTCTCTCACAATTGTGTAATTGATGATAACTCTGTTCCTATAACTTGTTTTACATTAGAGTCCCTTGAAAGAGTTTCCAGGTTGAATTATTTCTACAAATTGAAGTCATTCTTCCACTATTGAATGCTTGAATCGTGTGTGTGAACATATCGATATATTGAATATGCAGCTTTATTAGGAATATGTTGTCTGAAATAAGTTTAAGGTGTATTATAGAATGAATTTTGTATATAAAACACATTACTGAATTTCAGAGAGTTGACTTTTATTTTTTCGAGGTTATAGGCATGCAAGTATGCTTAATTTAAACAACACCTGACCTGTATATATTTAAAAACCTACACATTTAATGGAAGTGCAGAAGTAAGAAGTGAGGTTATTTAATGCAACTGTAACTTGTTACTTCTTAAATATGGAAGTATGGACGTATCTTAGAATTGAGGATGATGACTTACATAAGATTACACACTCATATTCTCAAATTCATTGTTCAGGGATGGGAAAACTAACTTGTGAAGATTTATAGTTATACTTCACCCTGAGTTGTAACTTTAAGAAAAATAGATGTTAGTAAGTCATAAGAAATTATAAATGCACAAGTTAAACATAATGAAGGTTGAAAGCATGACTCTATGTCATGGTTTTTCAATAATTTCTTGTTGGTGGGCATGATTAGGATCATCAGTCATATTTCCAAAAAAATTCTTGAGATGTTTGGAATGAACTAGTTTCTAGAAAACAAAAAATTCAAAGTTTATGAGATGTTTCAGTTACTTATTTCTAGAGGTTTATGTACACAAATTTCATCCAGGCTTACTGAAACCCATGATAAGGCCTAGTAGCCTAGTCCAGACCGAAGCTGACAGATAATCACATACTCGGTGGGATTTAAACAACTCGCTCGAGTCAACTTTGAGTCATTGTAAAGTTGATCTTATCACTTTTAGTTTTTTGTTACCCAGCACATTCCATCTACCCTGCACTGGTGGGAGGCACATTCTCTGTGCTGCTTTTACCTCTTTAAATCTTGATTTGATCACTTATGTTTTTTATTCTGATTCTGTGCAGGTCACATATTTCAAATGTGGTGGGGTCTCACTTGGTGTTGGTATGCAACACCATGCAGCAGATGGATATTCTGGTCTTCATTTTGTGAACACGTGGTCTGATATGGCTCGTGGTCTTGACATCACTATTCCTCCATTCATTGACCGAACCCTTCTCCATGCTCGAGACCCACCTCAACCTGCATTCGAGCATGTTGAATATCAGCCCCCTCCTGCCATGAAGGCTCTTAACCAAACCACAAAATCACAGACAGCTCCAGACAGCACAGCAGTTTCCATTTTCAAAATGACAAGGGACCAGCTAAACATCCTCAAAGGAAAATCAAAAGAAGAAGGGAACACAATCAACTATAGCTCATATGAGATGTTGGCAGGTCATGTGTGGAGATGTGCATGCAAGGCACGCGGACTTACTGAGGATCAAGATACAAAATTGTACATTGCAACCGATGGAAGAGCCAGATTGCATCCCACTCTTCCACCTGGGTACTTTGGCAATGTGATCTTCACAGCCACACCACTTGCACAAGCAGGCGATCTCGAATCAAGACCAATATGGTATGGAGCAAGCAGAATCCATGACGCGCTGGTTCGGATGGACAATGAATATTTAAGGTCTGCCCTTGATTACCTAGAGCTTAAGCCTGATCTATCGGCCCTTGTTCGTGGGGCACATACATTCAGGTGCCCAAATCTTGGGATTACTAGCTGGGCTAGGCTACCAATCCATGATGCAGATTTTGGCTGGGGCAGACCCATTTTCATGGGACCTGGTGGAATTGCATTTGAGGGTTTATCATTCGTATTACCGAGCCCAACCCTCGACGGGAGCTTATCAGTAGCCATCTCTCTGCAAACAGAACATATGAAACTGTTCGAAAAATTCTTCTACGACATATAAGGAAATTAACCTCCCGAGTGACATGTCTTGTTCAAATCACTTCCGCTTAAGTTGGGCTATATATGGTAATCCTCATTTCTACTGTCCTCGTGTTCCTTTCCTAGTCTTTCCTCTGTTTTTTTTCCCCTTCAAGAATGTTAAAGGTGAGAGGTGACCAAAGACTACAAAATGTTGTACACAAGTTATTTTGAGTACACCATGATAATCTTTTATTTCTTATAACAATTATATTGTTCTTTATAATAAGAGCTTTCAAAGCAAACATAATATCTGAACACGATTTCAACTCACTTTTAAAAATTCAGATCAATCACCAAATTACACAAGTGACTATGATTGAAACAAAGAGAGAAATCCTATCTAATAATTTGGTTGCAATATTTTCCTTGCCTTGTTTATGACCAAAATTTCCCCCACCATAAGCTCCTTTCCCTTTCTGTCCCTTTCTTGAAACTAAAATTCCATTTTCTCCCTCAATTTTTCTTCTTATAATTCCTTCACCAAACCCCATTGTTCCATTTATGCCTGCAAATCTTGCTAATTTAGCAAATTAACTTAAAACACTAATTAATGAAAAAACAAATTTACCTTCAATTCCTCCTATATTGTGTTTTGAGAGATTCAAACCTTTGTGATTCACCGATATCGATATCACTCGAACATATAAAATGAAGAAAAAACATGTTATAAATATCACCTTCATTTTTCTTGGCCAAAATAATGATGGGTGTGTATATATGTATATGTGGATTCATGTGTTTTTATACTTAACAAATGGATTATTTTATGTGGGAATTGAATTTATTATATTTTAGACCAAAATTTAAATTATGCGATAATGGTGCTTAGTGGTAAAGAATGAAGAGAATCAATATCTAATGGAATAATATTTTTTTTGAGATATTTTAATTTAAAATTGTAATAAGTAATAACTAAAATATGTTAACAATATAACGATAAACTAATTTAGATAAACAAGGAAAATGGGTTAGTCGTGTACACGAGACTCTTGTTATTGCATAGCATAAAAATAACACTTGGCATAATTTGATTTTAGTTTGGCATAAAACTAATTGTGCATTAATGTTAACTGAGGCTTGAATACTATAGATGCAATGGGACACCCACCATCACATGAGAATATGATGCTTGGCTTGCCTTTTTATTTTGGGCTAATTAAATATGGTTTATACTTTAATCACATGTGTTAATTACTTATATTTAATAGTCTAGTTATCCGCATCATAATGGAAATTATGAAAATGGATTATTATAGTGATTAAAGTGGAGATTTTTTCACAGCGTCTTAAGTTGGAAATTCCTTGGGACCATGCATGATTTTCCTATTATTTAAAAACAAATGGAGGTCACAAAATTAAAAATAATTTAATAGTGAAATTTAGTCGATGATTGAGATGCTTACAGTTACTAGTTATTTCATTTGAATTTTTACCCGATTGGAGAAGAATTTTGCGGCAAGAAGCTGTTGTATGTAAATCGAGTGGTATTACACTTGTCTCGTGATGATGATAAGTATCTATGAGGTAATCTTGGATGCTAATTGTCTTTCGTTTTGTATATCTTTGTTTACTATGTATTGCATTTGAATTTGTTGTTGCTGAGTTGATTACATATGGAGAAAATATGTGTTGGTTTACGTAATTGAATATTAGGTCCAGTGGAGTATTTAGATTAATGTTTTAGATATGAGACTTTGAGGGTAGGGATCTATTCTCCATTTGTCATAATTGTGTTGATTGGTGAGAAGAATAAGATATATCCTCGTGTTGTATTTTGAAAGGTCAACTGAGAAGATGATTGGGAGATAAAACTATTTTGCATCGTAATGTCTGTACAATGAGTTACGATATTGTTAGTCATCACCTAGAGTAGACGACGATATACCAAGGGAAGAGGCAAATGTGGCAGTAGTGTCCCCCGCAAGGTATCTCTTGAGCCTATCCAAGTCGTCAGCAGCATCAAGCATTGTAGGCCTAGTAGAGGGTGTCTCTTGGGTGCACAGAATACCCAACTCGATCAGCTCTCCAATTGCGACCTCCCACATTCTTTTCTCTTCAGGGGACTGATCTCTTGTAGTTCTTATCAGTGAAGAGTCTATCACTTTTTCCACCCTTCCATGGTAGTGGCTCTTCACCCATTTGTGAAGGTTTAGTCCTCCAGCAAACATGTAATCTGTTGGTCTTTTTCTAGTTACCATTTCCAGAACAAGAATACCAAAGCTGTATACATCTCCTTTTGTAGAAGTGTTTGATCCATACCCATACTCTGCATAACATAAATTAGAAAGAAAATGACTCTCACTTTGTATATAACAAAAAGGGGAAATACTATAAAATGTGAACTCAGGTTATAAGGCAAAATCACAATTATATGATATTAATGGATGAAGTACACAAGATTGTGGATTACTATGATGATGTGTTGCGTATGCTGCTGCTGCTACCACGACTGCCAATAATTTGGACACATGAGTAGACCCAAGTCTGTAATCTGTCCTTTATATCCAAAGTAACTGTTACTGATATTGTGTTTATGCGAGTCATGCATTTTCTTATAGTTCCAGTGGAAGTGAATGGGTAATGCTCCCAGTTCACAAACTTTACTGTGAAATGCAGTTTTCTCAATTTGCCTGTCGTAGTATGTGAGTACGTCGTCTTAGCAACTACTTTGGGATCAAATCTATGTTGGGTTCAATTATGCGTGTGCATATGTAAGTGTGTTTGTGCGTCAACACTCTAATTTGTTTTGTTTCTCAGATGAAGGGAATGAGATATCTGTACCTGGGGCAATATATCCAATAGATCCATGTAACATATTTGCGGTAGAGTTTCCCGTGTTCTCAACGGCTGCAGTATTTCCCATTTCAACAGTCAAAACAAACCTTGCAATCCCAAAATCAGCAACCAGAGCTGTCATGTCATCATTGAGAAGAACATTGCTTGGTTTTAGATCACAATGTATCACTTTAACTGGAGAGTGGTGATGAAGATAAGCCATCCCTTCAACTATGTCGCTGCAAATGTTCACTCTTTGGATAAGACTTAAATCTGAAGATCCTGAGCCCAAACCTGTCTCTACATGCGGATAAAAATGGTCATCTAAGCTCCCATTTGCCATATAAGGAAGAACAAGAGCCTTAAACTCAGGTAGACTACATGCAGTTATAATCCATATCAGGTTTCTGTGCCTTATCCTTTTTAAAACTTGGCATTCCCTGCTAAAGCTCTTTGTTGAATTTCCAGATTGCAGTTGTAACACTTTGACCGCTATGACTGTTCCATCCGGAAGAACTCCCTTATAGACACGGCCATAACTACCTGATCCAACTAGTCTCTGGTCATCAAATCCTCCAGTAGCATCTGACAGTTCTCTATATGTAATTCTTGGGATATTGTGCACTAATTCGGGTGTTGTTGGTTTTCTTACCCTTTCAGTTTCACCAGAGGCAATCACTACTTTAACGCGTCTGAACCCAATCAGACAACATATAATTGACAAGAGTACTGATACAAATATGACAAAGGAGAATATGATCAAGAACTTATGTTTACGGAACCAAAGTCTATTTGGGGAGCAATTGGGTAAGCCAGAAATTGGTCCGCAAAGATTCTTATTACCTACGAATGACATATATGTGAGTAAATTGAAGATTCCGCCAGAGGGAACCATTGCTTCAAAGTTGTTATATGAAAGATTCAGAAAGGTGAGAGTGCTACTCTTGTTGAGGGTTATTGGGATTGTTCCAGTTAAGTTGTTTTTTGAAACATCAAATGATTCAAGGTTCCTCAAATCACCCAAGGACTCTGGAAGTTGCCCTTGAAGAAAATTGTATGACAAATTTATCGTCCTCAGTGCAGTGCAGCTTGATATCTGAGGGAAGATGCTTCCATTGAGCTTATTTGATGAAAAATCTATCTCTTGAACCTTTTCCAGCTTGCTGAGCTCAATTGGCAATGGTCCTTCAAGAAGATTATGCGAAAAATTTAAATATATTCCAATATCTCGTAGACCTAATATTTCTCGAGGGATCCTCCCTGTCAATTTGTTATATGACAAATCTAGCTTTGACAAATCCACACACTTGCCTAATGCTGGTGGTATTGTTCCTGAGAGGAGATTGTTGTTGAGAAACAGGAAATTTAATCGAACCAAATTCCCAAGGCTTTCTGGGATTTCTCCAGAGAATTTGTTGTTTGATATATCAAGCAGACCCAGACTAGGAAACTGACCTAGTACTGTTGGAATATCACCACTGAATAAGTTGTGCGATAGGAAGAGCTGTTCCAGTCGCGAAAGATTACTGATCACTGAAATTGTTCCATTTAAAAGGTTAGATGTCAAATTCAAAAGCGTGAGACTGTGAAGATGTGAAATATTTGAAGGAATGGGTCCAAAGATTTGATTCTCTTGCAGTGACAGTGCTGTTAGACTAAGTTTGCCAATGGAACTGGGCAGTCTTCCTCTGAGTCCCATGCCGGCCAATTCAATCTCCGTTAGATCAGGGCAGTTCCCAAGGGCAGTGAAGAAAGGGTCCAGATTCATGTTTTGGTCATGACTTATCATATTATTATACGATAGATGGAGATACATACGTGAACGCATGTTTCCCAAAATTTCAGAAGGCAATTCACCGGAAAGACGATTATACTCTACATCTAGATTACTCACTGAAATATTCACTAACGAGACAGGAAGTTCTCCGGTAAACTGATTATTGTACAAATTGAGGTTCCATAGCTTCGGACAGTTGCCAATCTCTTCAGGAATTTTGCCCGTCAAAAAGTTGTTAGAGAGATCTATATTTTTCAGCGAAGTGCAGTTGGAGAAGATCGAAGGTGGAAGTGTACCTGTTAAGTTGTTTTCCTTGACAGATAGTAAAGTAAGATTGGAAAGGAGAACAAACGAGTCCGGAATTGCACCATGTAAGTTATTCGCATTGAGCCTAAGATGCCGAAGGTGTCTCAGGGACGAAAATTCAGGTGGTCTAATACCAAACAAATGATTATCAACAAGATCAAGAACACGAAGGCCAGTCAGATTCGAAAGGAAGGGTGAAAGCCTTCCCACAAGTCCATTGCCACTCAGAACGAGTTGTGCAACACGGTGATGCAGTCTGTCACACAGCACACCAGTGAAGTTGCAGACATCAACATTCATGTCCCAATTAGTCAAAACAAATTGTGGATCTTTTACGGTATTTTTGAATGCAAGAAGAGTAACTTTATCTGCAAGTAAAGAATGGTATAAATGGTGACTAGATACGAAAACCATATGTTGAAGTAGCAGAAGAATCATGGTTTTACTGAAGAACATGATGATATCCCGAAACTTCTTTCGAAATTTCCTTATGAAACTACTATTTCTTACATGGTTGGAGAGGTGGAAAGAGGGATTCAAGTGATGGTAATGATTTATTGAATGACTAAAGAATGGTTTGCAATTGCTAATGCAAATGTAATTATGGTGAGTAGATTTCCAATTAAAGTTGAAAAGAGACAACCCACTAATTTTTTTTTGGAGAAATGGGTGGATGGTTTTTCTTTCCCTCTTTTTTTGATATGGAAGTGTGCCACACACACACTCATTATGGGTTGACTTTGTGTTTTGACTTTTGGATGAAAATTTTGTTTTGGTCTTTTGAGATTGAATGTTTTTCTGTCTTTTCAAAATCTATATGATTGGCCCCAAATACTTAGTTCAAACACTTGCTTCTCGGATCGAATCAATAGTTTTGTGGATCCCACCAATATTGGACCCAAAAAAGTTCATAAAATAGGTTCATGTGGCTAACATCAAGAACAAGGTGTTACACACACAAAAATACTTATGTAGACAGGTGCCTACTATTTATTAGGCCAAAAAAAAAAAAAATACATCGGGATAAATATTTGTGGATCTTGGTTATGTGACCTTGTATCTAGCTGAAAAACAAGTAAGGCCATGCTTTTATCCGAGGCAATAACTGTGATAAGAACATTTTTCTCTTTGATATTTGAGCTTCATGGTTGTAATTGTAATCGTAACCATTTATCCTATTCCTTCAATGCAGTTCTGTACATTAGTACATCAAAGCAAACACTTGCAGATGGTGCATAGCCTGGAAGACGAATGAATGGAAGAACCAGAAAGTCAGATTATTATAGTTAATACCTTACACTAATTTCTATATTCCTTTTCACACCCTTTAATGCATGTGTTTTGACTTGAAGTAGTTCAACTTGTCCGCAAGCTTAACAATTGGAAATCAACCC
>JAYMTB010000231.1:0-16369 GCA_036897585.1 Francoa sonchifolia | reverse complement strand
ACAATATTGATCAAAATGTGTTCAAATTGTTACAAGATAAATTGGATCTTGGGCATATCAACTATATCCCTAACATTGCTCTCGTATATGATCAATAAATATTTAATCTTTAGTATGTACACTAGAATTATTAACATACTAAAAATTAAATACTGAATTTTGTCAATTCACTAGTTTAATTAGACAAGAAAGAGTAGTATTATTAAAACTTAAATGCATTTTGAGTATTTGAACTATTTGTCGATTGTCAAATTAGTGCATAAATTTTTTTTTTTTTGTGACATTTTAGTATCTAAATTTTACATCCATTTTGTTAAGTGTTTCCACCATATCGCGATACGTGTCAGTATAATCATACTAAAAATTAATTATTGAATTTTGAGAATTGAGAATTGAGTATTGAGAATTGAAAATTGAAAATTGAAAAGAAAGATTAGTAGAATTAATAATTTATATTAGTTTCAAAGTGGTGGTCAAGGATTCCCCTTAAAAACAATTTGTAGTACTTGAGGAAGTGAGGCTCGGTTGAAAAAGAGTTTGATTCCTGTTCATCATTCTTTATGCCCTTCCATTATTATTGTATAATTTTTCCAAAAGTTGCTCAAAATCAATTATACATAAAAATAAACTTATATAACAACATATGATTCTGGTATTAAACTAACCGATTCCAAAGGACTAAACTAAACAAATATAAATGAATTAGGAAAAGGTGATAATAATTATAAGCACAACATGTAATGATAAGTACTTTTCAATATGAAGCTATTTTTCTTGAGTGATGGAGAACCCTTCCCAAGCCACCTATACTACCACTACCATTTTGGATTATAAATATATTTCGGATATTTTTCTAAAAATTTCAAATTACATTTTCATCACTCTAACCTCTTTAATATATATATACATTCAATTTTTGGATGGAGATGATTTTTTGTACAAAATATTATAATTTAATTGTGAGGTTATCAAAATAACAACTATCATCATATCTATTTAGGCATATGAAGACAATAACCATATTCTACCACTTTCTTTTAATTCCACATAAATATATTTATATTTTCGATCAAATTTTTCTTTTTTGACTCCATCCCAAAAACGTTGGAGCATATAATTTTAAAAAATTATCATTATTATTTTTGTCCTAAATTATATATATGTATATATTTCAGAAAAAAGTCAAATAAAAAACAAAGCAAGAAAATAGATATACCTGTGGTGGAGAATTCTGGTGTGTCACGGCCGCCCGTGCACTATTTTCATGACGTCATCAAAACTATTGGTAGCCGTCGATCTTTGACTCTCTTTCAATCAACATTGAACGGTTCGGATTTCACCAAATTTTTATTTTCCTGTTTGGACGGTGAATTTTCTTTTATTTATTTCCCTTCCCCCTCGAATTTTTCACTCACGTTGGTCGCCAAATTCTCTGTTCGTGTCACTTTTTTTGGAATTCAAGACTCGATTAAGGTCTGTTTCGATTCGTTTCTAGCTTCTGATTGATTTAATTTTGGATTTTTTTGGTTATTGTTTCGTGTTTTTGATTGATTTTTGTGGGTTTTGATGGTTTGATTGTTGCGTTTGTGGTTTTGTTGATTGATTGATTACTCTTTGGATTACGGTTAATTTTGATTCAATTATAGCTTCTCATTGATTTGATTTTGTAATTTTTTTGGTTATTGTTTCGTGTTTTTGATTGATTTTGTGGTTTTTTGATTGATTGGTTGATTGGTTGATTGAATGATTTCTGTTTGGATTCCTGGAAAATATGAAGGATTTTGTGTGATATTTTATGGTGTGGAAAGAATGGAAAGTTTATATTCTTTTTTAAATTTTCCTTTTGGGGTTTGAGCTTTTTGATTCCTTGAATCAAGGGGAGAGAGTCCTTTTTTATATTGAATTGCTGGAAATATTGCGTAGAGAATAATTTTGATATAGCTTTTGGTATGGAAATGAAGAATTTTGCCTTTTTTTTTTGGGGATTAACTATGGGCATGTGGTCTTTTGGGTACTCTTTTTAATTCCTTTGGATGTTTTTTTCCCCTCATATGTTTCGTAATTTTGAGGAACTGAAGACAAAAGGTTTTTAAACTCTCTTTTGATTTTCCTTTTTAATTAGCTTTTTGTTTGTGTTGATTGAAATTATATTATGAAGTGAAGATGTTTGTGTAGGTTTGTTTTACTGGGAAAACTTTGTATTACAAATTTTTTTGGTTTATATTCATTGATACATATACAGGCATGTGAGTTCTGGGTTCTATGAATCAGCCTGGTTTAAGTTTATTTTGTTTTTGTTTTTGTTGTAGTCATGATGATGCCAATTGGAAGATATCCCTGATCGTTTCTCTGCTTCACCCGATTTTATGCTCATACGTTATCTATAAAGATAGATCATTATTTGGTCTTTGATATTGTAATTGTGTGTCAAAATGTTACCTCTTCTCTAGATGTTAAAATTGATGTGGTATTGATTAATAGAATCTGAGGTTGAACTGCTGTGAACAGATTTTAGATTGGGTTGGGAAAATGTTGTAAGTCCGTAAAGTTTGATTCATGGGCCAAGGTTTGTGAGAGCTATTGATGAATGCTCTTTAGAATGAGTGAAACAATGGTTAAGGAACTGTGTAGTGACTTCTGGTGATAGGATAGAGCAACACATAACCTTGTTAAAATCTCAATTAACTTTTAATAGTTGAAGTTTGGTTTTATATACTAGAGGTGGTTATGTTTTAGTGTGGTTTGTTCTGTGTAAGATAAAACATTATACTTGTTTCATCAAGTTTGGTTGTTTATTTTGCATGCCAAGTGTTAAATTCTTGTTTTTTTTCTTTTATTCTTGGTCTACTTTTAAGACCCCAGGAAATTGTATTATGCTTGAGTTACACCATATCTGCTGGAACTCTGAGGGTTATAAGTTTAGGTGGATACAAACTATGAGTTTCAAAATTATAATAATAATCGTACTTACCAAGGAGCAAACTTCTTTTTCTTTTCTCCAAATTTCTTGAAATAGTTTTCAGCTTGCAAAACGATACTAGCATTGAATCTCTTCTATAGCTTAGCATTGTGAAATTTGGAACGTTCAACAATGTTCACAAAATTTAGTTTTGAAGTATTGAAAATTTTGTAGGTTGTGCCTATGAATAACTTGCTTCCCAATCTTAGAAGCTCAAATATGCCAATGACTCCTGGTTGATATTAGTGCTATTTATATAATTTAATATTCGTATTTAGAGTTCATGTATACTCAATTCATCATTTAAAGTTCTTTTACTTTCAAATAATTTTTTTTAATGCTTTGAAATGCTTATTGGAAATAGAGTTTACTTTGTGGTTCCTTAGTACTCACTCTTACTGAAATAATATATCTAAAACATCTGCTTATGATTTGATATGAATTCTTAGTTATATGCTATTTGAATTTACCATCTAGTGTAGCTTTTAGCTGTATTACTTTCAGTATATGTGCTTTGAAGCTTACTTCAAAATCTTTTTAGGCATAATTCTTCTTAGAACTTTTAATTGGAAGCAGTTGCTGTGTTTCTTAACCTTGTACTGTAAAGATGGCAATATTATGGTATTTTTATTCCTTCTGTTTTCATCTTTTCTTTTTTCACCTCAATTTAACAATTCCAAGATTTGGTCCATTATCTGTTGCATTTGTATAAAATGTTGGTCTAGTGCATTAGTGCTGATTCGAGTATTGAGACATATTCCAATTACCCTCACTAGGACCAATACTTGGTAATAGCATTTAGGATTATTCTAAGGTTCCTGTCTTCAAGGTGGCCTCAATATTCTGCACTTGACCTCCTTATCTGACATGAAGAATTTTCGGACAATCAATTTGGTCAAATTTATTTTATTTTTGATAAATAGACCTGAGTTTTGGTCTTTTATAAGTCCCAAACTCTTGTTGTTTCACGTGAATGATTTGTTGTTAGTTGTTACCATTCTGCAAATATATTGAATTATTGCTTGAATGTGCATTTCCTTTCCTGATGGGACAGCCAATTGTCTTTGGATTCTCTTTGTTAACTATGCAACTTCGATAACTTCTGGTATCACTTCACTGTTTTATGTTGTCTGGTCTGGGATTCTGTGTGTTTTTGGTTTTATGCATTCTCTGCTCATGCCAGTTTGAAGAATATAGAAAACCTCTTTGTCACTCTTAACATTACTCCCTGCCTCATCGGAAACTTTTGAGCTATGTGATTGATGAGATTAAACAAAAAGTTTATGTTTTTACTTGATATTACAATTTTGTGCTTATGTTGCAGAATTAAGTGTCATATATGGATGAGTGTTCCTCTAGAAAGGGATCTGCTCTTCTTTTGCGTACTAATAAAATTAGGGATCAAAATGCGCAACTTTGCAGTCGACCCGGATGCAGTGGCAGACTCAATCCAATGAAAGGTAAACAAAATGCTTGTTCTGAAAAAGCTAAATCTACTAGGCCTTCGTTTCGATCATCACCGAGTGGCAAGGAAATAATTGGAAGTTCATCCAAGGCATACTCCATTGTCCGCAGCCCAAAAAATTCCCTTTCCGTCAGACAGAAAAAGCTATCATCCTTGCTAGAAACCGATTCGTCTGAGACTAGTAGTGTTCATGATGAAGCTCAGGTATCAGAAGTTATTCCCCCTGTGGGAAAGATTCAACTTGGGCTTTGCAATGAATCTGGAAATGCTCAGTCTAGCAGGGGTATGTTGAAGGAAGTGGGAAACTCTAGTGTAGCATCAAATACAAGACCTTGCAGGAATGTGAATAAAAAATCTGGATTGGGCTTTAAAGATAACATCTTGGGCTTGGGTTCGTCTGATCTTTTGGTATCTAAAAGCACCGGCCAGGCTGCATGTGCTAATACAGGCAAGTATGGTTTGAGAAATTTAAGGTGCAATTCAGTTTCTGATGTCATTTTGTCAGGATGTTCTTTGTCAGATTCAAGTGTCAGTAGAAAGAAGAATCTAGTGAAAAAGAGAAACTGTGAAGGAGGAAGTAGTTCCTCTACTAGAGGAAAGAAGATGAGTGGGCTGTCATCCGAAGGACGATATCCCAGTACTAGTCAAGGCATCTTAGTTTCGGATTCGAGACGTGCTAAAAATTTCCCGGCTAAGAGGGATAATGATGTTGAATCAGTCAGGACACGGAGATCAATTAGTGGTAATACTCGAGCAAGGTTCTCTAATCAAGGAAATGGAAATGGTTTACCACAGAATGAGTCTCTAATAGTGATACCTCAAATGTCTCAACCGGAAATACCCATTGATGTGAATGTTCCTAGTCCGTTACATCAATTCTCTGCAGAAGCTTCCTTGAGTCGGCCAAACAGTCGGCCAGGTAGCAGTGAGATTTTGCGCTGTATTTTGCCGCCAGCTTCCCCTACAGAAATTGGTTTTGCTCGCTCTTTACTGAATCGAGATAGCTTTCGACATTATAACATGGATGGCATTGCTGAGGTAGGTTGAGCATATACTTGTGCGGGGGATTATACTATTCATTTGTGAGGGGTAGGAGGGGGCATTCAGGGTTACCACTCTTTGTCCATGTAATATATCGACTACATTTTCCCTTTCTTTAGGAGGGAAGCAAAATGAACTCATAAAATTTTGTTTTAGACTGTTGTTATTGGCACCTTTTAACATTGTGGTTCTATATGATATATGTAGGTATTATCTGCACTTGAGAGGATTGAACAAGATGAAGAATTATCATATGAGGTATTCAATTTTTGGGTTTTTACATCCCCAGATGCCAATTGCTAACTCTTCTTCCTTGTCTTGCAGCAATTAGCTGTTCTGGAGACCAATTTCTTCCATTCTGGCCTAAACTTCTATGATCAGCATAGAGACATGAGACTGGATATTGACAACATGTCGTATGAGGTTTGCTAATTTCTCATGATAATTGTTCCATTCAGCAGTACATAACTTGTTTGGATATTCCTATTATCTATTTTTAGCAGTCTTCTCCTCGTCCTTTTATTTGTATCTCAATTTTATGGGTAGGATCTGTTGTATCTGTTTAGTGTTTTATAAGCTTACATTAACTGTCTCTCTTTTTTAAACAAAATACTGCTTCCATGACAGGAATTATTAGCTCTAGAAGAGAAGATGGGTTCTGTGAGCACTGCCCTAACAGAGGAAGCATTGTCAAAATGCATCAATAGAAGCATCCATCAGTCTATGCTTCCTGAGGATGCAACCGTTTCGTGCGAGGATAAGGATGATATTAAATGCAGTGTCTGCCAGGTCATCTTCTTTAGTTACATTCTCAATTAGTTTTCAGTTTATTTATGTTCTCTTTTGCATCTTAATTCAATTGAGGAGAGTGATAGATTCAATTTTCTATGAACATTGGAAAACTTAATATACCCTTTATGCCCTTGCTGCCATACCACCAAACCAAGCTAAGTCCAGTTTAACTATACATACCCACGTTGGCATTTGTGGTTTCCAGGCCCCAGCTATCCTTTTGCATTTGAACCGACCCCTTTTAATTCCTTTAGCCTTATGGGTATATATGTTGATTTCTTTGTTCGCAGGAAGAATATGTTGTCGGAGACGAAGTGGGGAGATTGCAGTGCCAGCACAAGTATCATGTAGCCTGCATTCATCACTGGCTGCAGCAGAAGAATTGGTGCCCAATTTGCAAAGCTTCGGCTGCACACTCGCCTTCTTCTCTATCCTCGAGAACTGATAGCTAGGACAGTTGAATATTTCTTTTTTCCATTGTACAAATTTGCGTCTATTGACCGATGCTTATTTAATTTATAGTCTCTTAATCAATTAATAAACCCCAGGATAGTCATATTGGTGCTGTGAATCCGATAATATAATTGAAAAACTCTTAATGAAATCATCAGATACATAGTTTATGAATCTGTCATTGTGTAGATGTATATATTATGTGCTGGAGTTTGGTTTGTGCAGACAGAAGCCATTGAATCAAATATTGCAGCAAAGCCAATTTTTTTTTTTTTGAAGAAATCATATGATATAGACCTGAAGATGACATGAAATTAAAAAGTTTGAATTTGATCTAAATGGGGTTTACTTTTTGCCACAAGCAATGGTAATAAATACTGAAAAACATTATTGGTAACACATGCAGCCAGCAGTCCATCGCAACAAAAATCCCTTAATGAACACGAGCAAATGGATAATCAGAAATCATTTAGTTGACCTACTAATCTGAAAGTTCAAATCCTCGAAATCTGAATGAAGTCAGGTTCCTTCAAATCTGAATGCAAACAACCAGATGGCACTTTCACTGGAAAACCTTTGTGCTGCTGTCTATTAGCAGACAATACAGCACCATCAACATACCTGAAAATATCTCGGCCGGAAGGAAATAAAGTGGGTCTGAACTTGATTTTTCATCTACAATATAACTGCTTTGATCTGATCTTTCCTGTGCATTATAGAACTCAAGAAACGACTTCAAGAAAAGATGCTCACACTTCATGAATAGGTAATAATCACCCTCTTATTGTTGGTTCATGACCAGACTTTAGTCCATGAGCTCATCACAAATCCCATATCCAGCCCTACTGCAAGACATGTGTCAACGAAATTAATATTACTAATGACAAGAGCAATGACCTCGTTCAAATATCCATATCCAGTTTGGTATTTGAGATTGGCATAATTTTACATGCTCCAGATGAGCCTTGGTTCCCTGTTCAGAGAGAAAACATATCATATTTTGTATTTTACGTGGCAATCTTCCCCAAATCTACCTGAACTACTGAAATGGTAATACTTTCATAATAACTGCTCAACAAAGCTGCTCACGGTAAGTAATACACTAGCACAACTTAATGCAGGAATTCACAGTGAGACTTGACACACAGGCTCCGAGTTTGTAAGAAGACTTAAAAAAGCAGGGGTACGAAATACAACCAAGAAAATAGTACTTAGAAATTTTACCACAATTATATACTACATATATAAAGCATCATGACTTAGGTCTGTTTGCCCACTTAAGTGGTAGCGTTTCACACAATCCCATGTGCTAATCAGGGAAGCTCCACTCTCAAGCTTCACCAAAAAGCGTATGGGATCACCTGAAATCCTATCCCAGAAGCTTGGCCAAACTGGCCCTATAGCATAAATATACTCAACAGTCTGATTTATAATATCATGTATCAAAATCCAAATATGTTTCACAATAATACAGTGTGAGAAAGTATAAATTGACTGCAATAGAAACATAATGAATCTTTTTCCAATAGACAGTGATCTTCTTGCATGAATTTTACCCTACTTGTTTCAAATAACTTTTTTTTCCCGTATTCGTGTCTGTAGTTCTCATGAGGACAGGTAATTACCATGCCCCATCTGCCACCGAGAATTCAATAAGTTGAGAGGCTACAGTTTGGAAATGGAAAATTTTTGCATCATCCAAATGGGCCTCGGTTCCTATCCAGGGAGAAAAGGATACCTTCTTTGCGTGGTATACATCTCTATAGTATCTATATACAGAGAAGAATGATATTATAGAGAAGGATGAACATCCTAGCAAGCATGACGAACATTAGATTCTAAAGTCTCGAGAACACAAGGATAAAGAGAGATGCTTCAGATGGCAGATTATGTGGTCCCATTAATCGAAATAATTCAAATTCAAAACAATCAAAGACAATTCAATGGATGTCAATATGTTATTACTATTGAAATTCTAAACAATTCAACAATCTAAAAATACATACAGAGAACTCTTACAAGTGAATTTCACCTTCGACCATGCTAAACACCAGTTTCCCTGCAAAACTTTCTTAGATTACTTCCTCTTTCCCTGTAAATCACACATAAAAGCTCAAGATCTGTAATTCTGGCAGAAGACAGCCAACGTCAATGATAATGTACAACAGAGCAATCAACTGCGGGGATTCTATTTGAGATACTCCTTGTGTGATTGCTGTTTAATTAATTTATGACTGAGCTCTGCAGCAGGATAACACTGACATCTTTATGTCTCAACCAACAACTCATCTTGAATTGGTCAGAGTGTCGTCCAAATGAGAATGATCTGCTTTAAAACGCCATAATAAGCGAATTGGGGACACCAATGGTTTCCAACATCAGTTGTCAAGCGCTTTAAACAAGAACAAACCAACTCAGTCAAGGTTTTGGGATAGACGAAGAATATAAGTGACACTTCATTCCTCGTTAGGGGGCATACAAATTTTTTCCAACCGCAATGGCCAATCTTCTCCGAGTTGCTGTGGATTTAGCTCCACCGCAACTTTGAAATCAAGCAAAGATATTGAGCACCCTCTGTGGTCATGCATAACTTCCAGAGGTCCACTGATATTTTGCATATGTAAGTGATTAGAAGGCCAAATGCCATTAATAACCTTTCCTTGACTTTGCTGCTTGTGAAGAAGTTCCTTCCTTGGTTCATGGCAAGATCTTGCTGCCACCAACTCAACACATGACCTGATCAACTGCTTCAAGTAAACATCCAACATATTGTTTAACACATTAGCACAATCAACAGAAACCCCTCCCAGGCCCTGGGCTGCTGTAATCTGCTCCATACGCTCCCTCAAAGTCTCAGTATCAGACAATCCACCACTATCATAATAGCTAACGAAGCCACCACTCATAGCAGCTATAACTTTGAGGGCCCCACCAACACTAGCTGAGCAAAATGGAATCCCCAAAGGAGCAAGTAAAGGATTAGTGGAGAAGTTCAACTGGTTTGCCTGCCTTACCTCTTCCCTGTCTTCAACAACTGCTACTTCAGTCTTCTCTTTACTATGTATCCTTGGTTTTTCTACTGGTTGCTGGAATGAACATTCCCTTTCATTCTTTGGTTGCTCAGCAATTGCTTGAAAAAGTTGCACTGGCCTCTGGTAATCGCATGGCGTCAACTGCCCGTTTTCAGTAATAACCTTGCTGTCAACGACTTCTGTGTCCATTGATTGGTGTAAGACTTTCCCATTTGGTCCAAGTGAACTGGGTCTATCCTTGAGCTTACGGTCCCGAATTCCAGACCTACCCCTTCGTGGGGACACCGGTAAAACTCCATTTGACCAAATGGGTACACTGGGATTATGATTTGCAATAATGGGACTGCTGTGTTCATGCCCATCTTCTCTCCTTGGAGGACTTTTTGCAGATTGTACTGCAGATTTTGGACGGCCAGGTACACTGTTTGGCGGCGGGGTCTTTGCAAGACATGCATTCTTGAACATATAACGTATCAACTGATTGTGCAATGGTAGATTTTCGCTCCCAAGCACCCGATACAACAATTTATCAAACTCGCTCTTACTCATCTTATGACTAAACAACCTATTCAAGTAATAAAAGTATCTCTTCGACTTCTCCATCCCAATTTTCTTCACTATCTGAGCTTTCACGTCACCCAAATTGACTCTCAAACTTTGTAGAGGTTGCATTGCTCAAGAAATAGATTCATACACTATCCACAGAATCATAAACACCCCAAAAAAAAATTCCACCACAAACTTCTGTTACCACACCTCCATACAATCCCGATTTCGCGCACCGACCCACATACCATTTACTACAACTCAACTCCCAAACTCTGCCTATTCCAACAAAGACCGCATAAACACCAGAAGCCCCAACTCCGAACAGGATGACAGTTCTTCCTGTTTCCAGAAAACAACAAATTTACCCACCCAAAAACCAAACAATGCTAAACCTAAATCTCACCTTTTATGCCAAAACCCTACAGATAAAACCCACTTAAAAGCTCACTAAATCCCACTCAGAACCCCAAAATCAAGCTTAAATAATTCAAAATCATGTCAAACCAAAACCCTAAGTCCAAATCATAACACTAGCTCACCATCAAAAACTTCCAGTACAAGAAATTAAAACACTCCCCCATTTAAAACCCTTAATTTAATCCCACAATTCAAACCTCCAAACTTCAAATTTTCAAAAATTGAAGTTAAACAAAAGAGATCAGTAACTTCGACTAATCAAGTAACGAACAGAGCACGAAGCGTCAACAAAATCAAATCGCAGAGAAACAAAGCACAATGAAGAACAAAAAAGAAGCTTAACAGTATACGCAGATAGTCAACAGATTAACACGCGTGTCCTGACCTTCAAAAACTCAGATAAATTGCAACGGAAACTCAGTGAGTGGCTTCAACATTTAGAAGAATGAAGTGCATTTCTTTAGCTTAATGTGATGGGGGCGATATCGAATCCAAGGTTTGGCTATGGGTATTCCAGTAGAATGCTGAATTGCAACTCTCTCTCGCTCGATCGATGCTAATAGGAAGTAGTCTTGTTTCTCTCTCTTCGTTTCTCGGTCCTCCCTCAAGGTATCACTCTTACTCTGTTTTTTTTTTTTCTAAAATAAAATAATAATAATAATAAATAAAAAAATTACTTTATTAATTAGATGAAATTATAATAATTATTTATAAAAAAAATAAAAATTTGCTTGACAAAAATATTTATTTGCATTCTTTTTTAATAATTTGGAGATTATAAAAAAATTTCTAATGAAAGAATTAGGGAAGATTTGTTTTGCTAGTTTTGAATCCGTTGTTATTGATGATATTAGTTTGATATTGTTTTAATTTTAAAAAAAAATAATTTTGAAATATGGTTGAACATTTTTTGTAAATGGATTTTAGAATTAACAAGGGTTTAGTAAATTGATAATGCAAGTGGTAAAATTCATAAAGGTTTAATTGTTTGGAATAGAGTTGGGAGGATACTAGTTTTAATTGTACAGTAACAATAGTAAATGTTAAAGGTTTAGAATACAAATAACAAAAAGCCCAAGCAATTTTTGAACTTTTGAAAATACCATAATTAAGACATGCTGTTTTTGGGGAAAAAAAATCCTAGTTTGAGAATTTATTCTCAGTTCCACGAATATGAGGATTTTAACAATGGTGGTCCCACTAAATGTGGGCAAAAAATTGTAACCGCGCTGCACTAACGATTCAATTTGACTGGAGTATAAAAAAAATACTAATGTGGTTATCATATCATATATTTATTTAGGAACTGATTTGAAATTTTTAAAAGTTAAAAGAGAAACGAAATTTTGGTATATATATTTATGTATCCGTTGTAATGAAAAATGTATTTTTATAATAAACCAAGATTATGGAGAAGTTAAAGATTGAAAACTTATCTGTTAAAATAAGTGAAGAATTTTTATAACCGGATACGGTTTTATATCTTTCTTCTATAATAAATGAGTCGTTCATATAGGGTGTAGAAGGTAAGTTAGTTGGTGTCTTCATGCTAGGGCACATCTCTTGTTGGAAGGTGCCTTTAAACTATAATTATTTGGTTCTTTACGCTGCAAGACCCCGAATGCGATGCCTTTGCAATCCACTTCTCCAAAGAGGCCGACCCAAACTGAGAACCAATATTTACTTCATCAATAAATACTACTTAATGCAGTACATAAATTCTATGAAGTTAGAATTTGTATAATATTTTTGATGAATTTTTAATAAATGTTTATTTGAGTGGAAACATAAATTTAATAAATGCATTAGTTATATATATATTTCATATTTTTACTACCATATAATTTCTTAGATACATATATAATTTATGGGATACAAACAATTTATATGTCTAAATAATTCACTTTAAATGAAACACCCAAAACACTACAAATAAAATGATATTTACCTACGGACAAAAAGCGTTAGTAAATCCCATTGAACCATAGGTATAAGCACTAGAAAGCTATACCAACATATGTTAAATGTTTGATAAAGTCAAGTTAATAAGGTTTTACTATCGAATTTGTACTCGTTGGTATTGAGTTCAAACTTATTCTAATAGAAAACTCACTTATAGCGTTAGTACAAATATGTTTTGGAGATAGTTATAAATGTCAATAATAACATTTTATAATAATAAATAGTGATTTTTTACTAATATATATCGAATTTCACTGGTATAAATATGTTTTTACTAATAAAATATTATTTGTTAATAAAAGCTTACGATAGTTTATAGAAAAACTTTTGTAGTGAAATTTCATCACTATTCTTGATAACTTATCACATACTTGTACCCTTACTAAATTGCCAAGAAAACTGCAACCTAACCTAAGTATTTATGCTTCAAACTCAGGATTTCAAAGGTTTGATGACAGGTTGTTACTTTCAATGCATGTTTCACTGACTAAGCCGTGAGTGAGTTAGTCAATTAAGTCATGCCTAAAAATTTGCTGACAAGGAATTAGTTGATTAATGTCATATTTTAGTCAACTCCCGAGAACACTCAAACTTGATATGTTTTCAATGAATCAACTAAAACAAATCTTTAATTTATTAAACACATACCTAGAGGTTCTAAGCTTAAATTGTGATAACATAATCGATTAATTATAGTTTGAATATATTTTATTCTCCTAGATTATTATAAGTAATAAATTGTTTTCTGAACTTTTAGAAGTCTCAAAATTTTCTCTGAACTGCTATTTCACTATTCCTATCGTCAAATTCCATCTAACCCTCCGTGAAAGATCCTACATGACACATCATTTGACTGTTGTGCTTGAATAGACATATGTCAGAAGCCACATTAGCATGAGCATGTGATCCCTACCATACCAGTCTTTCTTGATTACTTTAAATCTATAAATTAGGGTTTTGTTCAATTATCTTAACTAAATAGAATTGTTGGTTTGCAGTTTAGGTATTTCATTTTTGTTTGGTTATTATTGCGATTTTGTGTATTGGAGCACAAAATCATTAAGAGTTCTTATAAATCTACCAATTGAAAAGTGATTGATTGAATTACTAGAAGCAATAAGGTGAAAGGGCGTCGCGGATATCATAAAACTATTATTGGGCTAGAAGACATAATTTCAGTCCAAGATAATGCTTTTGTGGATAGTTAGCATTGTAAAAACTTCTTGGACTGAAATAAAAATCCCACAAGAAGGTTTACTAGTTGCTCAAAAAGTATAAGGGATGGGCAGTGTCATTTTTCAAATGGTATGATCCACCATTTCCAGGCCATTATCAACACCTTATAATTATCTTATAAATATGGTTGATGTGGATCGGTACGAATAGATGAAAAATTCACCCAGATTTTAGTTCTAAACAAGGAACTAAATTTTTCCAATTTTTTTTAAATATTTCTTATTTTCAAGTTTGCGAAATGAAACTTAGTATGAGAAACAAAATTCATTAAGGAATTCACTTTACTTTTATTTTGCGAAATTTCGTGAGTTTTAATAATTTTTAGTGATATTTGAATGTTCTGACGATATTTCATAAAATTTCGGGATATCTCGTATATAATTCTCATATATAATTTGCATCTAGAATTCCTACATTTTCAACTATTTGGATGTTTAAATTTAACTAATGCTTAAACATATTAAATTTATAAATTAATCTAGTAACATTAAACTTTAATTACTTGCTAACAATATTACTACTTTTTTCATTTCTCGGAAATTTTTCAAAATTTTTCATTTACAACTTGTCAAAATATCCCTACTAAACGAAATATTGTTCATTAGTTCTAAACATGATGTTGGGGAAAAATACAATAGGACCATAATGTATTTGTATTTAATTATTGTTATAAGTTCTCTGTTTTTTGTATTCATTGTATATATGAGTATCACAGGTGATATGGTAATAAAAAAGTGATGAAATATAATTCTTTTATTAAAATTTTTTAACGACAAAATTTTAGTTTTAGTAATATGCTCCTATACTTTTTAAAGTATTTCATTATTAACCTCTTAACTTTTGCCATAAATGCAATATTTTCTTTATGAAATTGATAAATAAACCTGTTAAATTAATTAAACTAAATGAATAAATATATTGTAACCAAAAGATAATAAATAATAATGGGACATCCAACATTACTAGGAACTCTTATATACCCAAAGTATTCAATAATATAGCTTCCTCACAAAATGCAATATTCATTATCCAGAAAATAAAACTGAATAAAAACAAAATACTGAGACACCACATCCATTTATACTAAGAAATAGGATAATTTGTTACATCCATACTCCAAAAGCAACATTAATCATGTTACTTCATAGGTGTTAGTCTTTATGTATAACACCTCCAAAGGAATATGCTCTTCATGCTCTACATAGACTAACCTATGTCTCAATGATGTCATTTCATTGATATGTCAAGTGCGTCTTTATCAGTTAGCAGGACTCATCCTCCATTTCTCAAACTCCCGCGATATGGTAAAAACTATAGATTCTTCACATATTTGACCCTTGCTTCCAAACAACAATTCTCAATCTCTATTAAGCTCTATCTATCAATATCGTGAAAGTCGAATGTTTGATCAATTCCAGCTATATAATATAATTCATCACCCCCATTGAACAAATATTTCACCATAGTGTACTATTAGGAAAAATGCCTCCCGGTCTGATATGCAATTATTTGTTTAGAGACAATGTACAATTATGAAATGTGTTCGAAGACAATGTATAATTATGGTTGTAAAACAAAACCCCACCAACATAACAACTCAAATAATAATGTACAAATATACACGTATAGCAAAAATATAATGCATACTTAATGAAATGTGTACACACTGCAAGCATTACACATATTGCAGACAAAATATATAGGAATATACAATGTTTAGAGAATATATATTACATAAACAACGTCGAACTCAATCAAACAATAACCATTTTACTTCAAATCATTTTTATTATGAATATATATAAAGTAGGATTACTCGGACACAAGTTTCAAGTTGAAACTTGATACTCATGGACATAGAAAAAAATTAGAATACAATGGTTTTAAAAAATGTTAAGTTTTAAGTTTAAGAAAGCTCTCAGGATATATTCAATAAAAAATGACTTCAACTTGAAGTCGTAAAAACCTAGGTAATTAGGTAATATTGTCTCATTTCGTGGACGAATTTAAGCCCTCAATCCTAATACCAAAATTTCATTTGAAATCCTCAATATGAGAAACCTAAATTCTAAATACAAAACCTGAGATTATGTACACTACCATTAATTTTTTTGACATGTTTGACTTTCAACTTACTTTTACACACATACACAAATCAAATTGCAATCATACCACACGTCAAACATAAATATATAAAGTCGAGATGAACTTGAAATCAGTCTAATTTATTGAATTGAATCCATATTCTTTGATTTTAGTTTTGTTTAAACTCTACTCAAATTTATTCAGTTTAAGCCCGCTGTGAACCAAATATTATTATTATTGTTTTTTTATATAACTCTTAGAAATAATTTGGTCCATTATTTGGCTCATTATGTCACATTCATTTTTATGAATTATGATGGTCATTATACCACATTCATGAAATATTTTGTCTCTTCATTTTCCTAGAGAATAAAGTGT
>JAYMTB010000230.1:0-16380 GCA_036897585.1 Francoa sonchifolia | reverse complement strand
CTTGTTCGATTGTTGGTGTGGCTTTGGTGATTTATGTTACTTCTATGGTGGTGGCTATATATAAGTCCTATAAATGGGATCAAAATCATCCATCCGATTAAGGGTTTGGTCGATTGTTGTAAAGGTGTAAGAAATGTGTAGAATACTCAAGTTATTTGCACGAAAGTTATGTATTTCTTACATGTGTATGCATATTGTTGACAAAGAAAAGTCTCTTAAGATACTTCTCGATTTCATTCACATCCTAATAACCAGCTACATTTAGTGTTTCAACATCCAACATGGAAAAACTAACCTTGCAAATATAATATCTACCCGAGAATTGGTGAAATAAAAACTATTACAAGTAGACTAGACTATAGTTATCATCTTGCATCGGTTGCAATTTAGACACATTAGTGATGTCAGAAAACAAGACTGCCGATCAAAATAGAAGTTAGAGGGACAGTGAGGTTGTCATCAAGTTCAGTGCTTATAGGAAGTGATTCTACGAGTGCAGAGGCAAGAGACACAATCATGAAACCGACAACCATTTCTCTACTTTCTTGAACATATCCAAATGACGAGAAATAGAACATATACCTGTTAATACATAACTTATCAATAACAAACACACTGGATTATGCAGATGCTTATTCAAATGCAAAACGAGAAATAAAAGAAGGATAAACTTACCCAATAGAGGCTAAGAACCCAGCAGCTGCCATTGTGGCGCTACCAACTAAAGACTTGTTTTTGTTGTAAGGAATTTTATGCCTGCCAAATCGCCTTCCGACTATGTCTGCCATTCCTGAATCAGGGTAAGAGAAAAAGGATGTTGCTAAATCCAGAAAACAGAATGGACAACTAATTGACTCAATCAACCATACCATCTCCAGCACAAAGGTTGCATATTACTGCAATTGCGATAGGGGAAGTTCGCCAATAGATTGAACAAGCCAAAGTAAGTGCTGCACAATAGAACAATGGTCCCTTGAGAAGTTCCCTGATGCACTGAGTAAGTTAGGAACAACTTAATTGAGTTCTGAAGCACTCAGACCTGCCTTAAACATTCTAGCTAACGAGGAAAAATTGAAAATGAAAGGCAGGCATACATCAAGCTCATTTTCCACAAAGGTCTTGTAAACCAATAACTCTTTCAAAGATGTAACCTGTGGTGTCCACATCTGCTCATTGATTTGACTGCAGCTTCATCTTTCCATATTCCAAGTCCTAGCAAAAGCATCCGCATCGTGTTGATTCCTGGGATAATAGCTGCTAAAAGTGCTCCCCGGTTCCCAGAACTGTATTTATTAGTATGCTGGTTATCAAGCAGATACACGAGAAATATAAAAGTCGTTTTACTCATTTACGATTTACCTGAATAATGGCCAGCAAAGCATAAAACCTAGGCCTATGCTTGTGTGGACAAGCTTCCTATTCAGTTTCTAAACAAGAAAAGATAAACAAAACATTAAGAAGAAAATATAGATACAATTGAGTTTATGCAATTCATTGAAATTATAAGTAAGCAAAGTCTTGTGCTTCTGAAGGGAATTTTATATTGTTTAACTTAATAGGACGGGCTTACCTGCTCTGTTCGATTATCACATGAATATTGTAGCAAGTGTCTCAATAACTCTATATGATTTGATAGTTAGCATAAAATGCCTGATGAAAAAGTATATCTCACAGTGAGGCTTGTATATTATTGATGATAAGATCATCAGAAATTCGGAAATTTTCCACCATGCCTGAACTCTATCACATTCGTGCTTATATGGTTAAGGTCTAGTCAGCGTTCACCAGATTTATGGCTCAACATACATACATTGCTGACATGGGATGAGGTATCATAAGCTCTCCAATTTAGTGTCCAACATCCTCGCCAAGCACCTACTTCTCAACCCACAAAATTCCTTAAGGCCAAACAAAATCTGTTCTCATGGTAGCACAAGGATTGATTCTAATACCATTTATCATAATTCATGAGATGGATCACTCATTTCTGTTGGTTTTCTATCTCTTAGATGTCTAAAAGAATTACACTTCGAAGCATTTGGTGTACATGAGTGGGATACTCTCCACACAAAGTCAGAAATAAGAAATAAATGCATTCGAGTTTAGGTTCATTGATCATTTACTCCCTAGATTATCATCTATTTTCATTTTCTTCAAGCATTTCTTAGATCTAAAGGGAGCATTCAAACTAGAAATGCTGACTCCATATCGTAATATTATTTTTGGGACTACAGTAACCTTATCACAGATACTAAAGCCAGCCAAATCTCTACTAATTGAATCGATAACAAATTGTAAGAAATATCAAAATGGATGATGCACAATTAGCTATTGGTAATTCTAATACAAGAAAGAAATTGATCGATTAAATTGCTTGTCCATTTTAGAAAAAAAGAGAGCCATGATTCAATTTCAGAAACAAGTAAACAGAAAAACCTAAATCCATAAAAATCCCAAGAAATTTCAACAAAACAAAAAAAACCTGATGGAAGAATCCTCGCTTAGCCGTCTCTTCAAAGAATCTAAGAATCTAAGAATCGATAAAGCAACGGTGCTAGACACGGCGGTGGCGCAAATATCGGAGACAATAGGGGAATTGGGAATCATCATAATGCTGGCCCTCGGTGAAGTCAAAATCCGGCGAAACCTCTTCAAGATAGTAGGTCGGATCCGGAAAGTGGAGAGAGAAACAAGACGCGAAGAGGAAGAGAGAGAGAGGAGAGGGTGAAATCGGGGGGGATCGGGCAAGTAGTTGAATCTCACAGCCATTTGCATTTGAATTCCTTGGAAAATTCAATTTTCGTACTCTAACCACTACAAGAGGAGAACCAATTGCATGGACCGGACCGGTGGTGCATGGACCGGTGGTGCATAGACCACCGGTCACCGTAGCCGTAACCTCCTTTGTTTTTTTAGAGACCATTCATACATTTATTTCATATTTATTTATTCTCATAACTTATTTAATACAAAATTGTAAAAATGAAACGAAATATGGATTTAGGGATAAAATATTATAAATAATAGTTTGATAAATACTGTATTACAAATGTATAAGTTTGCAAGTATTAGTATCATGGAATTATCATGGAATTAATATTTCAGGAATCATATTGATATAAGAATCATGATTCAACAGGAATAATGGTTCCGTTTTGTTTTGTGAACCAAACATGAGAATTTAATATTTTGGTTAAATTTCGAGAATTCTTGCGTTAATTCTGCGAACCAAACACCATCTAAAATTACTTTCAAACTTAAAGATCTCAAAATGGACAACCTCCTACGTCACACTAGGCAAATCAGTTGAAATTACTATATTATCTTTCAATTTTAACCGTCAAATTGAAAAAACTTAACAAGAAAGTATTTTTAATCTGACGGCTCAAATTAAATATATACGTTATCCATTTTTATCGAACAAATTCATTATGTATGACACAGACCAAAAAAGTATATATGCTTGTATCACATTTAAATTTCCATTTTTTCGATTTTCTATTACTTTGCATAGACCACAATGGAAACATTTCAATTTAAATTTACTATAATCTATTTGTGTAAAATTAGATTCATTCACTAAATTTTTTTACTCAAATATAAATATAAGTTTTATGGGTTATTCTAACATAACTTCATTTTCTTCTCTATTTTTTTTCTAAGTGAAAATTTTTGAAAAGAAAATGGAGAATAGTTCTAGCACCAATGGAAGTAAAAATATGTTACCACCATTGCCATTCACTAATCCTAATTCTCTTGATGATGGCATGGATATTTTTCGCGATAAAAATCCGTTTGTCAAAAATTATGTGAAAATTGATGAAACTCAGATGAGAGTCCATCTCGAATCTGCTCTCAAGCAAAATCCTAATATGGATGAGAAGAAGCTCAGACGGTTTGTCATCCTCTCTCATTTATTTTTGTACGATTAATAATTTTTCGTTCTATCGAATTTGTTTTTAGGATGGTTACGAATCGAATTTCATCTCAAAAGAGTAGGAACCGGAAGAATCAATATGTACATGATTTGGAAATGAAAGCCAAGACTTTAGAGGTAATAACACTACATAACTCTATTTTTCAGTCACATATTAACATGATTTGTATGAATATAGGATGAGATAAGAGCACTGCGACCTGAAGTGGCGAAGTACGAAGAGCAGAAAAGATTGTTGAATATCGAGAATCGTTTATTGAACGAGAAGCTGGCTGAGATGACAAATACTCAAATAATCGTATTTGGTATCCCAATTTATAATCATTTGTGTTTAGTTATTTACTTAAAGATTGCGACAACATTAATTATTTATTTTGTTTTGTTTTGTGAAGCGGAAATTGATAAGAACAAAGCTGAAGTGAATAGGCTGAGGGAAATCCAACTGAGACAGAAATCGGAGCGAATGTATGGAAGCGGTTCTTCAGCCCAAAGCGAAGGGGAGACGAGCACGAATCACAGTGCGCCCGTGCAGAGCGAACGCTTAAACCCTATGGACGAAAAATGATTCATGTTACGTGCATGTTTGCGTGACCTGGCTTATGATATCATTACAACACAAATTTTTTATGTTTATTTTTCGGAATAATGGTTTCTTTTGGATTGTGTTTCATGATTTTGTTGTGGATTCTGGACTCTTTATATTCTATGGATTTTATATTTAAAGACATTTTTATGATTAATTGATATTATTTAATTTATATTTAGTATTTGTAAAAATAATGGACCTTGAGTTTAAACCAAATTTTTAGTTTGGAATTGATATTATTATCAACTCGAAAATTGAAGGGCTAATGACAGGGAAACAAGACATGTCTTGAGAGCTTATACGCGTCATCTATGAAGTAATATAAATACATGTAGCTCATAAGTATTCACTGTCTTATTAGACACTTTATTCAAATTCAATTATTTAATTTAATAACATAATAACTTTTATATCAGTCAGCTTTTGATTCTCAGAAAAATTATAAGTCTTCTCTGTTCCTATAATGACTTAAGTATCGGAGAGTCTCTGTCGGGCCTAGACTCGACGGACTCAACGATTTCTCTTTGTCTTATTTCAGGTATTCAGGATCTCGGATCGTCATTTCAATATCAGTGGATGCCCGGATTTTAGCAAGATCATCAAATCGAGTTTTTGGTATAAACATTGAGGCCGTATGTGGGAACGAAAATTTATTGAAATCAATCCGAAAACTGGAAAAAACAAATTTGAGATCTGAAAGTATTAATATATGAAAAGATTTGAGAACTCAAAACTTGTACATCCGAAGCAAACTATGGTTACAATACAAAAAAGCTTAAGATATATTTATGTGGGTCCAAGAGAATTTCGATCAGATCTAATTGTTTGGGTTGGGAGCTAACTTTTTCTAATATTTATGTCATTCTTTTGTACGATATTAATTATAATATTATGATTATTTTATCCTATTTGGATTCATCGGGCTTAATAATTCATTTTATTTTTATAATTTTTGTTAGAGCTGTCTATGTGACCAAAGTTTAGATCATTGTTTGTCTAATTATCTATATCACGTAGTCGCATGTGTCCCTTATGTATTTTTTTAACCGAATCATTTTTTATCTTATCTCATGTATGTATTGAAAGAATACAGACTGATTTGATTGGTACTGATTTTGTATAATTTTGGAATTTTCGAATTAGGGTTTGTGTTGATATGAGATTTTATGAAAATAATTTTTCTGATTTTATGTAATTTTGAAATTAGGGTTTTTGGGTTTTGGCGGATCCGATAGCTATTCCTTTTGATTTTTTTTTATTTGATCAACGCTTTGTTTTTTGCCGAAGAATCGCTCTTTGATTCTGTTTCTTGAGGCAAATCGTTGTGTTCTTTTTACATAATGTTTGCTTGATTTTTATAGTTTGTTAATTTTTGTTTGGTTGTTGATAAAATCAATAAAAGTGAGAAAAATAATTTTTCATTTTGATTATGGTTTTGTAGTTGAATAAAGTGAAAGGGTGAAGCAGAATGCATATTTTCTTGATTTTTTGAGTTTATTAATTTTTGTTTGATTTCGAGAAAATAAAAAAAATTGGAGAAAGATATGATGAAGAACAACAAGAATTTTTTTTAATAATAATAATAAAAGAAATAAAAAAGTATATGTAAGGGATTGACCATGTTGCATTGATGACTAGATAAACAGTTTGACAACGTAGGATAATTAACAAAGATTTTAACAAAAATTATAAATTGAGACAAAATACAAGTTTAGGAAATAAAATATTATAAATAATAATTTGGAAGACTTTTGTTATAAATATATAAATTTGAGAGTATTAGTATAATTAAGCCATATTTTTATTGGCTTACAAAACCTATATATAAGTCCCTAAAAACCTAATAGATTGGGGCTTACAGCTTTCAAGGCAGCGCAATTCGGTAATTAGAGTATCCGGGTCATTCAATTCATTAAGAAGGCGATTTTGTCTTCCATTTCTGCAGTTTCTAAGGCTATCTTCAATCAACGCAGCCAAGGAATCTAAGCGATTCTGTCAGGATTTCGTGTTTGCCCATCAATATGTGGTCTCTTAATTTAGTTTTTGTTTCTTAATACGAGCTGTTTTCATCTAGGTTTTTCTCCTTGTTGAATTTGGTGTTGAGACCCTGATTTTGGAGCAATTTTTTGTTTGAGTGCTGAGAAATTCCAGGAAATTGAAGGAATGATACTTTGAATGTTTGTGAAATTTGTGAGAGCTAATAAAACAAGATAGGATTTCAGTGAAGTGAATTTTACACTCTTTTTTAAGCTTCTCTAAAAATCAGTGAGCTGGATTGAAATTTGCTATCTGGATTTCGATTCTTCTTTAGTTTTGGCTATTGACTGTGGAATTATGATCTGTTTTACGTGAATTGAAAAATACTGTATACAAGTGAAGCAATGGCCTCTGCTCATGGATTTGCCTCTTTTACACAAGGGGGTTTTACACTTTCTTCATCCTTATCACTTCAGGAGTACCGATTTTACCTTCCTGTTCAATTAGATCGATGTGTTTCAGGAAAATCTTGTTCTAGAGTTTCCACTATTATTTGCTGTCACCAGAACCCTAATTTGGTTACTGCAAGGCGGAGTAGAACTCAAGAGTTAAAGTTATTTAAGTCTGTTGAGTTGGATCAATTTGTAACTCGTGAGGAAGAGAATGAAATGAGTGATGGGTTTCTTGAGGCAGTTGAGGAATTGGAGCGAATGACGAGGGAGCCCTCTGATGTTCTTGAGGAGATGAATGATCGCCTCTCTGATAGAGAATTGCAGCTAGTTCTAGTGTATTTTTCTCAAGAGGGGAGGGACTCGTGGTGTGCTCTCGAGGTGTTCGAGTGGCTTCATAAAGAGAACCGAGTTGATAATGAGATGATGGAGCTTATGGTTTCGATAATGTGCAATTGGGTCAAGAAGTTGATTGGAGGGGAACATGATGTGGTAGATGTTGTTGACCTTCTAGTGGACATGGATTGTGTTGGTTTGGAGGGGAACATGATGAAGTTTTGTTTGTGAAAGAGCCGTAAAATATATTATATGGACCAGTTCAGATTCAGGGCAACCGCAAAGTGTGTATTATTTTTGGTCATGTTTTACGGGTATACCTGTATATAACATAACTAAGAACTTTTGATGTGTAATTAAATACTTACTCCCTTTACTTCTAGTACTAAACTATTGAATTCAAAATTTTCTTGAAAGTTGTGTGTATATTACAACTATTATTAATTTGATAGCTGATTTCGTATCACACTTGATTTTACTTTCATAAGGAATACTCAATCTTAGAAACATCTCCAAGTACAAAAGTATAAATATACGAAAAACGCTTGAAATTCTAGTTTGAAAAATGACACTGAGGAAATTTCCACAATATCTGTGATTTCTTTTGATATCTATGAAAATGTCACTTTGGGAACATTTCACCTATGAAAAGATGTGGGGATGCAGGGTCATAATAGATGTTCCGAGTTTCTATATATATATTTTTTTTCATTAAAGTCGGGATCCAACGGATGGAAAACACACAATCAGAAAATGGACACCCAATACGTCGAGCAAACAGGGATACGGAACTCTTGTGAAAATGTGTGTTTCCTCCTCAATCATTACCAATGGAATACCTCGATTGAGGTTGGACTACAACAGTACTTGACAAGCTACATTCCTAGAGTCAGTCATATTGACTAGGCAGATTGGAGAAAAACCGCCCTAACGGAAGTAAATGGATAGTTGTGGGATGTCAACATCATTATCCTCGTCATCCTCACATGCCACAATAACATCAAAGTGGTTACGATATGAAGGCAGTTCTAGCTTGGCAACGTCCCGGACCAGATCCACCATTTTCTTGTCCAAACGCTCTTTATGCCGAGTGAACAAGCAATTGTAGAGCAAGCAACTTCCACAAGAGATGCTATAGGCATTCAGACCCATATCCTTGAGCCATTGGATGAGTCCCCTAAGAGTAGGATTGTCTTTCAGGGTCCACCTGTCCCAACCAGTCCAGCTCATGTCTCGGTGTTTGATAACCTTTGGTGGGGCAGGCTCAGAAATTGAAAACAGAGGCAGTGCTAGGTTGGCAAATGTATTACGGTAGTCCTCTACTTTGTGTCCACCACTGAGAACCTTGTAAAGCTCGAGGCACACAAAACCCGTGGCCATTGCTGTGGAAGTTGCAATTGCAGGGATGATCCTTCCAGCAATAAACTTGGCTTTGAGCTTGTCAACTTCGGGAATGCTGTAATTTCTAGCCCTCATATTGGCAAGTGCAGCTATCACGTCCATATGGTAATTTGTATCATCATCCTGCCCATAAGTTCAAAACTTAATCCAAAAGAAAGATAAAAGAGATAAAATCCAATTGAAAGATAAAAAGAAATCGACCTTCTCAAACTGAATTGGTTTCATCCTGAATTCTGGCAGTAGGTTCGTCCGACAGTGCGTTAACTTCACAATTAGATCTTTGATGACTGCTGCATCATCTGTAGATAAAGTAGAGGTACTGGTGGCCTTCTCATCAGTCTCAAATTTCAGACCTTTCTTTGGCTGAAACTCTGGGACTATCACTTTATCAACCGCTTCAGAACACTGAGAAGGATTCTTAACCCACTCAGGAACTGGGATGCCGAATGTCTGTGCTCGAAGTATAGCTGCTGCAATAACAAAATGCAGCTGACCACGATCAGCCGTTGAGAACTGCAGTGGATGAGGAAATCTCTTAGGGGCTGACCAAAATGGAACCCCTGTACTAGTGTGAGCATCCTCAGGAAATGTATAAATCAACTGCTTCACACGGTTAGCAAAATAATCCTCAAACCTGATGAGAAGAAGAGATATAATGTCAGAAGTTGATGCAATATAAGTAGCTTTGATAGCGTCATGCAGTGAGAAACATAGAAGATTGAGATCAATTATCATGTTCATACTTTAGACGAGCCCAAGTGATACAGTCCTCAAATATTTCGCATCTTTCACTGTCAAGGCAGTCAAGGATACGTTCCAAGTTATCCCTGGCCTGAGCGTCACCGGCTTTCTTCATTGCAGTACTATACTCGCTTGGGTTAGATAGATAGGCATTCACCTCAGCTGGAGTTTTCTCAAGCAAACCTTCAAATTCAGATCGGGCCCATGTCAAGCAGTGGTCAATGTTGTGGGGAAATGAATGTACAGTGCATATCGGTGATTGTTTCTCAGGCGGATCTCTGGAGGCACCGTAATTCTCTGTTAAATGAGGAATTACTATCTGAGTGTTGCATTTGGTACCTAGTGTTCCTGACTCGAGCAGTGGCTTCTGGAAATATAAACACCTCTGATCAACATACAACCGTGCTTTTACATTGTCTAGTGCATTAATAACAACAGTCAAATTCTCCCAGAAGGTATCATGAAACACATTCTCAGTTTCGGAGCCTACACGATTCTGCAAAGCTTCAACTTTTAAATGGGGATTTATTAATGCAGCAGCAGAAGCGGCAACTGTGGATTTGGCTTGCCCAATGTTCCAATCATGGAATAGAAACTGCCTACTGAGGTTACTCTTCTCAATTACATCATCATCTGTGACTGTTAGCTTCCCTTGATTGCCACATGAAACTCCCATAAGCGCAACATTCTTTAAGAATTCACAGCCTAGTGCACCAGATCCAACAATGAACACTTTAGCATCCTCAAGTTTCTTCTGGAGCGTAGATCCAAACACAGAAATTTGTGCATCATATCGGCTATTGAGAGGTTTAAACTCACTGGAATCCAGTGTCTCTGTAGGAAGTGACTCCACCGAGTCAAAGTAGAAGAACTGAAGAAACAAGTACAATATATTAGATTGCCAGACCATAACATAAGGTAAAGAGGGGACAGAATGATTCCCTGTATGACTCACCAAAATTAGCCCTAGAGGAAGAATATGCAAACAAAGTTGAGACATTTATAATAATGTCCAGTTATTAGTATGCAGTTTATATAAACCATGCAAGTAAAAGATGCCTCAACCAGATGGCCTAGATAAGAATTATTAAGCAAAATGAAGACTCAAACATGTGATGACACAGCAATCAAAATTTCAACTCTATAACAAATTTATAAAAATTGTATACGAACCTGAAAAAGTGGATGGAATTTTCCTGAGCATGCTTTCATAACTTCTTGACCCACAATACCACCAAACATGGCAGCCATGGGATTCAGTACCGCCCTAGCACCAAAGGCAAATTGCCGCAGTATTTTGGCATCAATATTTTTCAGTCTCCTATCTCCCAAGCTCTCACTGATGCTAGTGGCAACAGATGCAAGTTTCTGGGCATCCTCTTCTGAACCAGCAACTGGGAAACGTCCCATCTCAGACACAAATTTGTCCAGAGCTTGGAAGGCCAGATGTAGGAGAGATGGACGTTCAAACTTAGAAAAATCACTAAGTAGAAAATCACCAGGATCTTTAAGTGCTTGGCTCAATGGTGTAAAGTTCAACACCTTTGGTTGTTTCACCTGAGTGACGATACCACCTTTCTCGTACCTACCATAATTTGAGGTATCCTCCTCAAGAGTGAATGAGTAAGACCTTGCATTTTTAATCTTCCTCGGTCTCTCACTATTCAGTTCCATCATCCCTTGGACTTCAGAGAACACAACAAGATCCCCATCCTGAAACTCAAGCCTTTCATCGTCAACACAAGATACTAGTGCAGGATTGTCGTTGCTGATGGATGCAACTATACCAGTGTGTGGCTCCTCTCCATCAACATCAAAAACTACGAACTCGGGTCCAAAATCACAGAATACAGAACCAAAAAGTCCCCTTACTTCAGTCTTGATGAAAGAGATAGGAGGTTGATGATTATGGCAGTAATCATTGAACTCAATGGCTTTCTCAATACTGATATCAGTAAATACAACAGCCTGCATTCCCAAAGCGATTTGTATCTATTAAATCAGATAACATAATCACGCTTAGTTAGTTAGTGTGTGTGTGTGTGTGTGTGTGTGTGTGTGAGAGAGAGAGAGAGAGAGAGAGAGAGAGATGTCAGTAATTGACATCTCTTTAACTTCATAATTTTCCCATGTGCCCTATTAGAAAAACTAATATAATACTGCATAGATTAATAACACTAAATACTTCCAAATACCAGTCATTGAGATACTAGGAGCCCACTAAAAAATTTGGTGGAAATTTTTTTTGGCACAGACTAAGGACGGAACCATGCCATTTACTGAGTTTATGTTGCGTTCAGTACCAACACAATATCACCCAAAATTTTTGGAAACAAGACCTCTAATAGTCTCATATTACATTTCTGGAATTCAATTACAAGTTGGTGGTCTAGTTATAGTTCAATCTTTGTCAGACAAAGCAAGTCCCTGAGGATATAGAATACAGATGCATTTAGAAGGAAGTACCTCGAAATCAGATAATTTTTCTTTTATCAAATTGGTTGTTAAGGTAGATATGACAACAGCATTATTCAGCTCTTGTAACTTCTGCACAGAAGCAAGTGCCCTGTTCTTACCGACATCATCCTTTGAAAAGACAAAATTACTGGACAAATCCCACAGCTCAACTGTCCCTTCATCATGCAGCGTCACAGACTTGACACCAGCAAGGATGAGGTTCTTAGCTGCAAGAAGTATAAGAACATCAGCAAGAATGTAATTATCTGGCACAACATGCAAATAACTACAAAGGGACTTCTCAGTTTAGTAATAAGCCCCAATGCCATTTTTACGAACCCTAAGGGTCAGAAGTACAGAGGTCAAAAACAATAAAGAAAGGAGCAAAACCTAGCCATGATTACAAAAGAAACATATTAGATGCACAATAACCACAAATAAAAGATATAGAAGCAACAAGGAATTTCACAGTATAGATGGATCAAGTTAGTTGCAGTGGTTACGGATCAGATCCCTTAATAATATGACAGCAATTTCCACTAGAAAGGTTAACACGATGATTCATCCTGATTCTTGGAAATAAGGAGAAGAATAAAATATTGCAGAACTCCAATACCAGAAGTTCAATTCTAGTCCACTCATAAAATTTCAAAATCAACCAGTATACAATGAAAAGACTATATAAAAACATGCTAAAGCAAAAGAAACTATAATGAATGGATTTAATATTTTACCTGCAACAGTTTCTTATACACCAAGAAAAAAGCATAACCATGAAAGTAGGTAATAACGTACCAATCTCAACACCAAGACCTTGCATCCCAGATATAAGAATCTTAGAGGCAAAAAGCCTCCTCATCGTCTCACGGCCATACACAGCAAGCTGCCGGCTGTGCAGATCCTCATCAATATCAGATGGATTGGAACCGCTCAAAGCCATGATGGATGGTTTGCTCGCACTAGTATAGCACTGGTAATCAGTGTCAACTTTGCTTTTCTTGGAGGTCCCTGCCGTTTCGGTAACAGTGGGAGAGGCAACTAAGCAACCAGTCCGTTGTTTCTTGATAGGCGATGCACGAGGTATTGTGTTATCACAAGAATCTCCTACAACCACTCCTTCACCAGCTCTCTTTTTTGGAAGCATATAGTGCAGTAAGCTGCTGAACACACGACGAATCACCATCAAGATTATAGCAACAACCACCACCAGAACAAACGCAATAAAGAAATGACGAACGGCAAAAGATTTTTGAACCACAAATCCAACAAGAATCGGCGCTAAAACAGCAAAACCTAACCCTAACCGGAACATGATTCCAAACCAGAATGTGAAGAAAAGAAGATATACTCAAGAAAAAAGGAGATACAAAAAGGCAAGGAAACGTACCGATCAAGATTGAGATTAGCAGAAGAATGGAATCAGTCACAAAGATAAGAAATGGCAATGGAATTTGCCCTGTAAAACTTGAGGAGTAAGAAATGTAAATTCAGGAATGGTGTTGGAGTTTATATAGGAGGAAGATAAGGGTAAAAATGGAATTACGTTTTCAGGGTTTTGGACAGATTACAGGTGAAAATTGCAGAGAGAAGTCTCTCTCTCTCTCTCTCTAACTGTTTCGGTTATTTGAAATAAAATAAATAAGTAATTAATTCTATAGAATTATTTTTATTATATAGTTTGAATGTAACGGGAGGGAAAAACATATTTTAATTAAATACAGATTATTATACACTTTAATCAAATTCTTGCTTCTGTTTATGTATAATAAAATAAAATCTAATGGGCTATCTGTTACTAGTTATTCCGCTTATGAGAGCAAACCCAGCCCCCATCAATGTTGGTAGTTTTCAAAATTAAATAATTTATAAGTAGTACTTCTAACTTTTATTAAAAAAATTATTTACTATTTTTCAATTTTATAAAATAAATTAGATTAAGAAATTCAGTTTTGACATACAAAAAAAGTGGATATCATGTGAAGTATTTATAGATCGAGCCAACCACAGGATATGTTTGGATGCTTGGAAGCGAAAAGATTATCCTTTAAAAAATGTGGCCCTTCGGCTGTTGGTTCATAAATGTGTTGAAAAATTGAATTCGAGAGAGAAAACAAAAGACTTTTCAATGGTCATCACCTCCCCATGAAATGAGGCATGAAAACATGAGGGACCAATCTTGATTCATAAAGCAAAACCAACAAAAAGAAAAAACAAAACATTCAATCACCCATGTAAAATTTGTAGGTCCATCAGACCACAAAATTTGATTTTTCCCATTAGCAGCAATTGAGTGTATATATCGGTGGCAAAAATTAGATCTTCATTAGCAATATAAGGTTCCTGGATCTACAGCGCTTGCAACATAAATTATGTATTGAAAGAGTTTTGTCGAGTTTATAATCGTTTTACCTATTGTTGTTGGTGTTGTGGTTTACTGGGTCCGAGCAGTGTTGATAAAATTTCGCGGAATTGCGGGCGCTTTGAAGGGCAATTGTTCCAGCATTTGTGCATAAGAGATTTCAGGTTTTGTGGAGAGTCCTTCGGAATCTCGGGTCTAAGGCCACATGCGGCTATTCCAACTGCTGCCTGAACAGGTGAATATGAAGCATATGCTGCTTCACCGGTCACCATCTCCCATAATACCATCCCGAAACTATAAACATTGCTCATCCATGTCTCGCTGACAGTCTCTGGATCTCCTGCAATCATCTGTTCAAAAACCAAAAGGCGAAGGAACTCTACCAGTTTCAGTACTCGAATAACTCAATCATACAAAACTCTACCATCCAAACAATGTGTATACCACAAGTGATCTATAATCATGTGTTTTGCATCAAAACTTTACATGTGAACACAAATAAATGAGGAAATGCTGAGGATATTTACAACGGCTAACTTGCAGCTAGAGATAGAATCTTTAATATAATCACACTCTATTTACGCTTCAAATTTATTTTCCCTTTTGATGTAGAAAGGACATTTGATTGGCTATGTGAAGATATATGGATTTCAGCAGTAGCGTTTAGTGTTCGTTTTGTGTTCCAGAAACATTCTTGGATTAATATCGAGAAGCTAAGGAGTTCAGGAGATTTGTGTCCACAGTAGGCTATAAAAGGGAGAAAAATGGGAAAAGGACCATACACATTGAACAAAATCATGCAAAATGTCTAAAAGTTCCATTATGTGGGCTCCAAGTTGATTTGTTTAGTCATTTGTGGAGCAAACTGGAGCTGTACTGCTTAGCTAAAGTGAACACATTTAAAGTAAGTAAAATCAATAATGAAAACATGTTAGGCATGCTCAAATAACAATGATGGGATTAATGACTTAAAGTCTCCTTTAGTAAGATTAGGCAAAAACTGTGTGGGTATATACATTGAATACAAATGATCTTATCAAGCACATAGTAAAGTGAATATAAGTCTTCCATCAGAACACAATTCATTATTCGATGCTTAATGGCTCACTCTGGAAAAGCTGCACTTCAGTGTTAATGTTACCAGACATGGAATTGGAATGACTTAATCACAAGAAGTGATGTAAAAACGTAATCAACTTAATTTGATTTCTCCATATCCTAACATATATTGCAAAATAAACTGAGTTCCAATTCATGGAAAATAGACTCACTTCCATTGATACGTCCATAAATTGAATGGTCCTAATTTAACATGGGGTACAAAAGCTGCCTGTATCATGTGCATATTGATCTCATCACTAAGCTTTCAGTGTGCATCTGGATATCACAGGGAAAGATACTGATGATTTCTGATAGACAATGGAATACAGTCATTTATATGGTAGTGCAAGATACGTACTTGCACACTTGGTTCCTTGTTATGACATTAGGATGTTTGAGCAATTAGATGTAATCAATATGGTGAGTAAATGCAGTGTAGTGCGTTCGTTAAATTTCATGTATAATGTAAAGGACAAACCTCGGGGGCTAGCCACCGATAACCATCGGTTTCGTATTCCATTGCCTCGCCAACACTCTTACAGGCGGTAACAAGACCCATGTCTCCCAAGCAAGCATTCCCATTTCGATCCAATAAGATCCTCTGTGTGTTCAGGTCTCTATACGAAACACCGTGATCATTCATAAACCTGATTGCTTCTGCTACATCAGCAGCAATCCTTATAATCTCCTTAGTTTGAAGCTTCTTATTCTTAAGCATCAAGTCATGAACAGATCCACCTTCCATGAACTTAGATACAATGCATAAACCATGAGTTTCATCAATACATACTCCATAAAATTGTAGAATGTTCCTATGCCCACAAGTCATGAGTTCCAACATATCCTTCCGAAGCTCAAACTCGTAAGAGTTACCTTTGTCACAACCTTTAAGCTTCTCAATTCCAACCCTTCTACCTTTGTAAGCTCCCTTATACGAATTGGGTCCAACCTGATCTATAAACTCAAGACTCTCAGAATTTATCAGCCACTTCCCAATCTCATCCTCACCTGATTGGATCGTCTGACCTTCAACCAA
>JAYMTB010000229.1:0-16384 GCA_036897585.1 Francoa sonchifolia | reverse complement strand
CAGTAAAGCAAATAATCACCTAATAAGGATTCACCATTTCTTGCAGGTCTTGAAGGCTTTGTACCATTGCTTTTAATCTTCTGCAAAAACAAGTAAATTGAGTAAAAGCGATGGAGAACGAACGATACGGAACTAGAAACCATCAATACACAAAAACGTACAGATAGAGAGAGAGAAATAAAGAAGTACTTGCTGGAGTTGCGCCCAGTTTGGATTGAGCTTCAACTTCTGGTTAGGGTTTTTCATGTTCTCGCTTTCCCAAGTTTCTTCATTGTCTGCCCGATGGCGGATTTTGACCTAATTTCATAAAGCGACGAACTGGAAATTCCATTATTACCCTTCCCAATTTAAAAGGTGCGCGTGGAAGTTACGCAGCATATGGCAGTGAAATTGACGAGAGAAAGGGGTTCAGCTAAAGGTAACGCTTTTCTGCTGCTATCTTTCTCTCTTTCGCTTGCTCGCTCGCTCGCTAAGATGGGAAGGGGAAAGTTCAAGGGAAAGCCTACCGGTCATCGCCATTTTTCTACTCCGGAAGAGCTTCGTAATCTCTCTTTCTCTATGTGTTTTTATATATGTGTGTATGTGCATGTAATTTCAGATCTATGTACATTGTTGCTTTTATGATTGTTTCTGTGGTGTTTTGGCATGAATTTGGCTGTTTTAAGCTGATTCGGTGGATAAGTACTAAGATTCAATTAGAAAATTTTTGGCCAGAATTTGGGAGTTTGGTTGAATTTGGAACTTTTGGATTACAAATGGAACAATTAGGATGTTGTAATTGTGGATAAAATTTAGGTCTGTGCTATGAAGCACTTGAGCTGGACATTTTTCGGTAGAGGAAGAGAAAAGAAAATTGGATAATGTCGAGAGGCTTGTTTGTTTGATTGTATTTAAATTTTTAATTATGAATTTAGATGGAAGTGCAGGTGTGGTGTATAAACTTTATTCATGTTAATGGGTCGAGTTTCTTGTCATGTTTTAATCGTTTAGATTAGCCAAAGACAAATTCAGTCTATTTATTACTCTTATAAAAACATGAAATATTCTTGTATATGTTTAACTCAAAGTGATATGATTATGTGTCATGTTTAATAGTATTGATAAAATTGTGATCGGACCCTATTATGCTCACTCAAACTAGTTCATGTCAAGTGTATGTGTCTATGTCATCGTTTTGTGTCTCAAATTCGCTTGACTCATTGTGATGCTTTTATTATTCAATATGAGTTGACTTTGTGAGCTGTCCATGATTTCAATGGATGTAGGTGCTGGTACTTCTGCTCGTCCTCGAACTTTTAGACAGGTAATTACTTTTCCACCATTAAGTGATTCTTTTGGCATTTAGAGTGTGGTCTTGCAATATGCTTTTTGATTGCAAAACGAATTTTAGATGATGTGGCATAAAATTTATCACGATTATTTATAAATTAAAGTTTTACGGATATTTAAGTTGAACTACATGTGAACTTTTTTGATCTACCTCATGGCATGAGGGAAAATCAAAGTGGAATAAGGTCTTAAAGTTTTAAGATTCAAGTGAATAACATCTGACAACATAAACTAGGTTTCTTAGAGATTGGCTGCTTAATAACTTTGTCGCTGATCTTTTTATTAGATTAGAATAGAATAGTTTATTGTTAATATATGTGTTAGTATTTTTTTCCTCGTTGGTCCTTAATTTTTTCAATTGAGAAAGGGACAAAAGTGGCATAGTTTTGTTATCTTTTTTTGGTATACTGTTTGTTATAATCATTTTGAAGAATAAAAGTTTATTTTGGGGGTAACATTTTGCATATGATGTACAAATTGATTCTTTTTGCAGTATAGTAGTTTCTTTTTCATACCAAAGATTCACACTCTGTCGGAGTGTTATGCTGAAGTGACTATAATCCCTTCATCCTAAAGTCTAGATTCCTTTTTCTTTCTCTTCTTATCCCTTACTCTGTGCATCCAAAGGACTGCATCTTATTGTCTGTGCTTTTCATAATCAATTTTCCATTTTCTATTATATCAGGAAGAAGCTGAAAAAGTGGAGGAAGAAGAAGAAGAAGAAACAGAGTCTGAAGAGGAAGTGGAAGAAGAATCTGAGGCTAGTACACCATTTTGTTCATAATTGTATTGACTCGAATAATTTGGTTCCATTTCCATCCCACTGTCTCTATCTGAATTATATGCTAATCATTGACAGAAGAGGAAAGGCACCCAGGGGCTCATTGAGATTGAGAATCCTAATCTAGTTAGACCAAAGAATGTGAAGGCCAGAGATGTTGATGTGAGTCAGGAAAATATTCATTGATCATTGTTTCAGTAGTTTTATGCATAAATTTTTAGTTTTACTAATATATCAAATTTTTGTGCTCCAGATTGGGAAAACAACCGAACTCTCAAGGCGTGAAAGGTTTGTGTTATATTCTTGTTTAATTATAATTTCTCGTTTTCAGCCCAACTTAACTTGTTACCTTTGAATATACATTTGGAGCCAAATTGAATTAACAAAGTATATAGATATTCAAATTCAAGGTCCAAATTAATTATCATGCCAGTGGAATATATTAATATTGTTTGCTAACATACGCATTGACTTGACCTTGTTCTTGATTTGTGGACTAGATAAGACTGAAACTCTTTTAATACAATTCTTCTTTATGCCAGTTCTGTTAAATTTCGTTTCTTATTGGATTTAATGTTATTATCTACATGTTTTGGTTGATTTCTTCTTGTCTTATCTTCATTTTATTGCTTGCAGAGAGGAGATAGAAAAGCAAAAAGCTCACGAGCGATATATGAAGCTGCAAGAGCAAGGAAAGACTGAACAAGCAAGAAAAGATTTAGGTAACATTAACGCTTCCAGCAAGGCTTATGGTGACAAAATCGTACTTGAGACAGGATGTTATGTCTGAACATGTTTTTAGCTACATTTTGGTATCCCTGTTTGTTTACCGTTTTAGTTTATATCTGAACATGTTTTCAAAGAAATTGTGTTTGGCACTTGGGGCATCTGATATAATCCTACGTTCTTGTTGACAACCACTATTTGATCTCGTGCTAGCTTGACGTATATTATGCTTCTTGTGATGAATTAGGAGACAGCTCCCAGAAAATGTGGGATTATTTTTGGTGAACCATTTTCCATATGATATACTTTTTGCCTCTTGTTAAGCAAATTCTTCGTCTAGTTTTACATTTAGTACATTTTCTTGTCCGTGCCAAATGTAACACCAGGCGACATAGTGCGTGGATTTTGGTTATCATGTTTTTATCTTTGTTTGTTTATTTCTATGGTTCACTCCTCTCTATAGTTCTTTTGTAATTGTTTCAATTCGATATAACTCTTGCAGATCGCCTAGCACTGATACGACAACAAAGGGCAGAGGCATCAAGAAAGCGAGACGAAGAGAAGGCTGGTAAGACCCATTGCCCAAACTTCTATACATTGTTCTTTCTGTTTCCACTTTTCGCTACTCGGCCCTACCATAGATACACACATTCAAACTTTCTTCCGAAAACATAAATCACACTACACAGTCAATTCATTTTGTGTATTCGGTTTCATTCTTTGGTGGCAAAAAAAGGGTAATACTCTTTTCATTTGTTGTATAAGCTAAAGAGCAGAAAAAAGCGGAAGCTCGCAAATAAGCAGGCAGGTGTTGAGAAGAAATTATCCTTGTGCATTTAGCTTAATATTTAATCATTTGTTAGTGAAACTTGATGGTCCTTGATAGGATTCAATTTAAATATGTTACATTATGGGGCTTTGGGCTTGCCTCTAAGAAGATTTTCAAGTCATAGATAGTAGTATCATATGATGCTAAGACATTGTACCGGATGAGAAACGAAGGAAAGCAAATTATGTAATATTTACTCTCAAAGATGGTAGCCTTGTGGGATTATTGATGTAACCTATTTGGATAATAATAATAGGTTATATATGGCATAAAGATTATGGTAATGATGATATTAGCATGTTCCATTAAAGTTGATTTAATAAGAGAGGAGAAGATCAATGATAATGGTAGGGTAACATTTCTTTATTCTTTTTTGTTTTGGTACACTTTCATCTCAGCAAAGAATCTATCCCTACCCATACAAATTCAATCCCATTAACATTCTCATATGAACCTACAACTGGAATGAGACCATACACCTTTATTTAAACTATTTTCATTGTATTTTATTTCAAAAATACTAAAAATAAATCATTATTATTAAAATGCTTCTGTTAGGCTGTGGCGGCGGGATGCTGGTGGGGTTAGGTCACCCTGCATTCCATCTCTATTTTTTTATTTATTTATTTGTAGTATTAGTTGTTGAACTAATAATTTATTTTTAATTTAAAAAAAAAAACTTAGAATCCATTTATTGCTGAAATAATTAATTTTAAATTGAAAATATATCTCATAAATACAAAATTATTCAAATTTTAATATACGGTTAAATGAGGCAATGTGTAATAAATAATATAAAATATTACGTAATAATAATTTCTATTTTTATAAAAATCATGTGATAACAAATGTAAATGAATAAATTTGAATTTAAAAAAAGAAAAAAGAAAATTAAGCCTTTTTCCAACGGAGAAAAATAAAAAAAATAGAAAGTAAAATTCAGTACATCTCAACGGTAAAAAAACAAAGAGGAAAAGAGAAAAAGGAAACTTGAGAGAGAGAGAGAGATTGCCCTGATAGAAGAAGCCTAATTGGTGGACGATTTCCCAGTTTTTCTTTTCTCTCTATTTCCAAGGTTTCTTCTTTCGCTCTCTCTTTCATCTCGTCAATCAATCCTTAATCGGGTAATTTTTCTTTTTTCTTTTCTTTTTTTCTGATTTCATTTCTGTTTTTTGGTAATTTGTTGGGGCGAATGGATTGTTTTGATTTTAGGGTTTTGAATTGATTGTATCTTGAAGCGATTTCTGGGATTTTAATTGTTTATGTTTTTGGAATTTTGTGATGAAATTAGGGCTTTTTTTTTTGTTTCAGGGATTTTTTGGCTTTGTGAATTTTGTTGTTACATTCGTTCGGTGAAGTCTGAAAGTCTTTGGCCTTGTTCATGATAATCAGGTAACAATTTTGTTTCTTTCTGATTTTTGAAAATTTTGTTTCATTACCCATATGTTTGGTTGGTCGGGGGAATCTAAAGAAAATTGGATGAATATAATGAAATTTGTTGTTTCTTTGTTTTCGATTTGTTACAATTGAACAAATTGATATCAGGGTAGTGAATTGATTAGGGTTCTTTTTTTGGGGGATTCTGAGAAAATAAAGGGTGTTTCTTGTGAAGTTTATGAAATTGGGTGCCATTGATGCTTGCTATATCTAAGTTTTTGAAATTGGGGAAATATTGATTCTTGGTTCAAATTTGGTACTCAACTTCCAAATTTGACTTTGGTCGTGAGATCTGATAAAGCGCCTATTTTGCTCAGCCCATATTTTGTGAATAGGATACAGCTTCTTCCTGTGTTATCTTTTGAATTGTGGATTGTATCTGGGTGATTAGTATTGGTGATAATTTTGAGTGTATATTCTGGGGCAGGAGTGGGGGATGCATGATAGATAGATGGATGGATAGATAGAATTTTAGGAAAGAGAAATGCGGTAGTGTGTATAGGAAGTAAAACACATTAGATTGGTTTGTCAATTTTTTCTCCTAAATATATCCTGAGTTTAGATGTATCACACTTCTCTTAAAATATTTAGATTTCTAAGCTGGTAGATTGTTTTGACATGAAATTTACTCATGCAAGCTATGATTGTTTTGAGAATACATGCAGTTTCTCAATTTTCATTGGGTTGTTTTATCCGCTATTCTGTTTTATATTTCTTTTGAGTTTCGAGGTCAAATGTTAGTAGGGTTTATTTCCAATTGATCTAACTGATGTTAATTATTCTGATTTGAACCAGGGAAAATTTGCAACATCAAGTTTCGTTAATAACATGGGGCATAGAAATATGATATGCACTGGTCAGATGATTGATTTAGAAATGAGTGAACAAGTTCAGGGTTATCACTGTCCTGAGCCTTGCTTTCTTTTGGGGGGAAGAACAAGCTTCCCTCAGCCAAATGTTATGCACACAATATCAGGAGCTTCGGGGAGTACAAGTAGTCATGATGTCCGTAATATCCCAGAGCATTATGAGAGTGCTATATTCTATGACAGGATGCAGTATAATAGTTTACCGGACCATCATGCTGCCGTGAATCTTGAATTAGGTGTTGCAACAGCATCCAATTTTTATAACTCTTACTTCACCCCTACATCTGGTGCTGGACTGTTACCAGTTCCCTTAAACCAAGGGTCTCCTGATCAATTGCCATCTTCCAGCAACTACGGAGTCATTGGAGTTTCTGCAGATGGGTATGGAAGGAACGGACATTTCATGGATGGTGTTGTCGGTTCATGCAAGAGGAAGAATGCTGAAGGTTTCCCAGGGAATTTTCAATACTATAATAACACAGCAAGCTCAAGTTCTTCGGTTTTACCTTTCAATGCAAGGCATGCTGATGGGGTAGCTGTGATGGATGCAGTATCTTTGCCTCTTCCTCAGTACAGGGGCAATAGCACTATGTCAGTCGTAGAAACAGGATCTCAAAGAAGTGTGAGGAATAGATCAGGTGCTACTGGTTTGGAGCCTGTTCAGGTGCATACCCACAACCCTTTGACACAAGGAAACTTTATGGGTCAGCCCTTTCCACCACCCAGCTTACATTGGTTGGATCAACAGTCAGGTAGAAACTGTAGTGATGCAGCTGCTTCAGCTTGGACTCAGACTCCTGCTGTTGCCTATATGCATGGTAATCTTTTGATCTTATATTTTTATGCTTGAATTTAGCGATTTGTCTGTATGTCATCTAATTCCAAAAGCAAATTCTTTCCTTTTGCGCAAGTATGGTAGACTTTAAGACAACGTTATACAATATGTCAAGAAAAATTTGTATTGCAACAAATGGACTCCAACCGTTATACCACGACTATCTTATATGTTATACTGAATGTGAACATGTGTTTAACTATAACTTTCTTTTGCTTTCACGTTCACAGGAAGTAATGTTAATGGAGGTTTCTTGGATTCTGGAAACATGGGTGTCCAGAGATATCATGAAACAGCTACTAGTAACAGACTCTCTACAAGCCTTATGAATCCTCCTGCCATTAACCATCACTTTATTCATCATCCACCATCACATATGCAAGGAATGAGAGCCCCCAATATCAACTTTTACCCTCAAGTACCAGCAGCTCCTTTTCACGTTCCAGCAAATAATGCCACACGCAACATTATCAATACATCTCAGGATGGTTGGGAGAGAGAGCGTAGGCATATAGGAGCTGTTCCACCAACCGGCTTTAGCATATACCGGCCTCACCAGGATGGACTTGTGCATGAGTCTGCTCTAAGATACCGCAATCTGCCTCACTTGAGAGTTCTACCAACTGATGTAATGCTCTCTATGTTACAATTTGGCTCATATTCGTCTCCTTTGTGTCTGCAAATTGACTAATACATGTTTGTTGATGTCTTCAGGAAGTTGCGATACTAGATGGTCCAGACTTTTATGAAACAGGGAGCTTTATTGATCATCATAGAGATATGCGTTTGGATATAGAGGACATGTCTTATGAGGTATATCGAGGGAGTCAAATACCTTACTGTTTCTACTGTGATAAGTTTATATATAGAAATGTAGCATATCGTATGTCAAATATGTCGTGTGTTTCTGTAAATCACTCATCTTCTCACGCTCATTCACCCAATATTGTACTAACAATCCTGCCACTGACTATGAAAATTAAGAAGTTAATGGGTAATGGGATTGGGGAGACATCAAAGGAGTGTCGTTGTGCTTAACAAATATTTCTAATCTAACTGCAGGAGCTTCTTGCATTGGGTGAACGGATTGGCTATGTAAACAACGGATTGACGGAGGAAAATATAATCAATCAATTGAAGACCAGAAGTTACACATTGCCTGCAACTTCTATTAATCTGGAAGAGGCAGCAACAGAAGAACAGGAAGCGGATTCCTGCATTATCTGCCAGGTATATCGAGTTCCTAACATTGTCAAATCAACATACCCATATATTTTCTGATGATTTTTTCAAACACGTGACATTCTTTTCATATGGGATTTTACAGGCTGATTATAAGAATCGAGAAATAATCGCAACCCTGAATTGCGCACACGAGTACCATGCAGATTGCTTAAAGAAATGGCTACTTGTGAAGAATGTCTGCCCCATCTGCAAATGTGAAGCATTAGCCACAGAGATTTGAAGATTCGATTCAAAAAACAATTCCCTTGGGATATTAAATAATGGTTATAATATCCGAACAGGGATGATATTATTTTGGTGTGTATTTAAGTGAACATGCACCCGTATATTCATATGGCTAACAGTTATCCAAATCATATATTTGCTTCCACCCCCGAACATAATCGCTATGTATCAAAGATGTACAGACTTTCTTATTTGCGATCATTGCTGTATACTTACAGACATTATTATGATATATATCATTGTTGATATGTGTATTGGTACGATTCTGAGGCATCCCATGTGCATTTCATATTTTCGGTTTTTTCTTTCCTGGCTATTGGTAATATGAAGTGAATGTGAATGAATAATGCTCTTTGTCACTCTGGTTTACGGGTTTTTTTTTCTTGATATTATAACTTAAAATTGGCAATGAAATTCACTGAATCCATGATTTCAAGTTTCGAATGTGAGGCATTTACAAACCAAATTTATGTAAACTTTTGGAATCGAATTCCATATTACTCGAATGGAATTTAATGAAAATTTGAATTAACAATGAAGAGTTGCATCACGAAAATTATTGCACAATCTCACTTTAATCGATTATTAATCAAGAATTTTTACTAGACAATTCCGAGACTGAATAATTTTCAAAAAAGTTTTATCACCCAACATTTTCAACTCTATAACTAGAGGAATCAAATACAGCACAAACTACAGCAATCGAGAAATTTGAAAAATACACGAGATGAGTAAGACATGAAATGATCACACGAGTAGAGAATCTATTAGCTGTGAGATTCTTCGACACCAACCTTTGACGAGCTCAATCATGCCAACATGACCAATAGTACTGGAAATCGTGAGCTGCCATGGTGAAACCCTCAAACTTTCGAGGCAGAAAAATGAAAGATGAGTCATCACTACTCAATCTAAGTAGAGCAGCAACCAACTTTTTTTACGGCTGAAACATCATCTTTTGTTCCAATGTTTATCGTCTGTCCTTTAGGTAAGGATGCAGGGTCGTCTCCAGTATCAAGTGCTTTCCTGCTGACCACACGGTATATTTGGGTGAGGACTTCGGTGAATGCATTCTCGACATTCAAAGACTCAAGGGCGGATGTCTCCATAAAGAAAGTGTTCTCTCTTTCAGCAAAAGTCTTTGCATCCTCAGTGGAAACGGCTCTCAAGTGACGCAAGTCTGCCTTATTTCCAACAAGCATTATTACGATACTGGCATCTGTATGATTCCGTAGTTCCTTCAACCATCTCTCAACGTTCTCAAATGTAACATGTCGAGTGACATCATATACTAGCAATGCACCAACAGCTCCTCGGTAGTATGCACTTGTGATTGCACGGTATCTTTAGCCAAGAAAATAAATTATTAGTTGTTTTCAAAGTTTGATTAAACAGTTCATACACAACATAGCAAAAAAAAAAACAGCTTATTCACATTGTATGTGTTATGATGCCCCAAATAATTCTACCCACTACTTCTATAAAGAGAATCAGAAATCAAGGTCAAAATCTCTAAAACAAACAAACAAATATTCCGTTTCACTTTCATCTTATATATAATTAATCACACCCCAAATGATGCTATCTATGTACATAAACCTAAGAGAGAGAAGTGATAAAACATTAGGCAACAATTATAGATTATCGCGGATAAAGATCCCAAAAGAAAAGATAAAGGAAAATACAAACACTTATAAAGCAGTACATAAGCATAGCAGATAGAAAGAGGAATGGTGAAAAAGATAGACCGCTTCTTTATAGGTTTATAAACGAAGTACAAAGTGCCTATTTCAAAACGACGCACACATAAAGAACAATGCGCCATGTCTTTCTGAAACATTCTTACACAATGGAAGCCCAAATTAGAATCCAATCTTTTACTACATTCCTTCACCCACCGAACAAGCCAAAACCTCCAAACAAAAACCTAATTAAATCAAAAGAGATGATATTAAACCCTTCTTACAGACAGCGACCCAAATCTGGCATTCAGATTTCATCATTTCCCTGCATTATCTAAAATCCCCAAACCAAAATTGAATAAACAGTATACTATTTACCACTAATCAGCCACCAAAATTTCAAATCTGAGATTCAAATTTAATTCAGATACATTCTCATCCCCAGTCATAACATATAACATCATACACCAAATCCCAATCAGATAAAACAATCCTATCTAACCAATTTCACAAATTCTCTTCTATTCCACAGAAACCTCAAGATCCAACAACAACACAAAACAAAAAGAAAAGAGAAACAAAGAATCCATTGAAATTGCAGACCAAATCTGCCTTTTCAAGATCCTCTTCATTGCCACATTTATCCATAACAAAAAACCCTAAAATCAGCAAAGAAAACAAAACCTAACGCAATCAATCAAAATGTGAACAGAAATAAACCTTTCTTGACCAGCAGTATCCCAAATCTGAGCCTTAACGATCTTATCTTCAACACGAATACTACGAGTAGCGAATTCAACCCCGATTGTCGATTTAGAGTCAAGACTAAACTCATTACGAGAGAATCTCGACAATAAGTTTGATTTCCCAACACCAGAATCGCCGATCAAAACCACCTTAAACAAGTAATCGTAATCATCATCTGCTCTATACGCTGCCATTTCCGTTAAGGTTGTTTCGATGAAAGAAATAGTGGGTTTTTCAATTCAACGGATCAAAATGTTAACGCTCGCAGAGGGTAAAGAAATTGATGAACAGAGAGAGAGAGAGAGAGAGAGAGAGAGAGAGATTCAAATTGGGGGAAGAACATGCGTTAGAATGTCAGATTGTACGGAAACGGGTTGTAAACGAATTAAACCTTTAACGGGTCGAACCGGATTCAAATTTGGATGGATTAATTACACTTTGTACCTGGTTAACTAAATATACAAAAGAATTCCCTATCGTACTAATTTTACACCTTTCACCTTTCACCTTTGTCCCCCGTTGTTTGTTGTTTCTAATTTTCATAACTCTTTTACTGGGAGAAACTTTTACTGGGAGAAACTTTTAGGAATACATGTTCACTTGCTTCAAATTCTAATGGTCTCATTCGGTTGTCTGCATATCTCTTTTGTCTACTCTGTGCTCCCAGAATGTGTTATCTAACCCTTTTTATCTTATCTTCTGTTTGCTGAACAATCTCAAGACCTAAAACTTTCATTTTACCAACATCACTCCAACAAATAGATGTCATACACCTCCTTCCGTATAAAGCTTCATAGGGAGTCATTTGGATAGTAGAATGGTAACTGTTATTATATGCAAACTCTACCAATGGTAAGTGGTCGTCTCAAGAGCCTTTCATATCCATAGCACACGCTCATAACATATCCTGATGCAAACTTTTCCAAAATTGAGAAGTAAAACTATCAAAGACAATATAGACATGAACACCATGCAACCGAACAATTTCTTGAACGTACAACTCTGCTAACTTCTCCAACGAAAAGCCAAGACGGTAAGCCAAGAAATGAGCAGACTTCGTTAAACAGTCCACAATTACCCAAATTGCATTGTTATTTCTAGGAGTACGAGGAAGATCCACAACAAAATCCATTGCTACATGTTCCCACTTCCATTCCGGAATAGTAAGTGATTGTAACTGACCTGCCGACTTCTGATGTTCCATCTTAATTTGCTGAAAATAAAATTTTAATAGTTTATTAAAGATTGTGAGTTAAAAAAATTTAAAAATAAATGTAATTTATAAGATTGGGTCTTTCTATTACCAAACAACTTTTATTTTGATACAATTAGAATCTTGATCCCGTATCAACAAATTGCGAGTAACAATAAGTCGAACCCGGATACATGGACACAAAAGATATCTTTCTTTTCTTGAAATCGGAACCTTTCAATAAAAAGTCTCATCAACTCTTGTTTTTACACTCAAGTCCTTTATAAATCAAGGAATAAGATTGAAATTTTTTGGCATTTGAATTTAAGATTGTTGGCCAAGATGTGATTTATGTTTAGACCAGAGTTGATTTTTTTATTATTAATAAATTATATTTTTTAGTAAAATTAAAAATAAAAAAAAAACTTTATGAACCCAAAACTCTTAGTTAGAAATATAGTTCTTCAAGGATCTTATCTTGATTCCCAATTCTTCCAATTTGGCAAATATGTCATCCTTCTGTGGATGTAGTTGATCTCCTGCATAAAATTTATGAACTCTACCTTCTACAAAAATCCAACTATAACCCGGTTCCTTTTTCACCCCTCGCTCTTTCATCAAATTTCTTAAAGTTAGTCCATCTTCACAACTCCCAGTCTCAATATACGTGTTGGATAGGAGAACATATGTAGCTGAGTTCTCTGGCCAAATCGTGAAAATCTTCTGCGCAGCAAATTCCCCTAACTGAACATTGCCATGAACCCTGCATGCCCCCAACAAGGTCTGCCATACCATTTCGTTAGGCTCGATTGGCATATTTTTTATGAATTTCATTGCATCGTTTAGGCGGCCAACACGACCTAATAGGTCGACAATGCAAGCATAATGCTCCATCTCGGGTACTAGACTGTAACGTTCCTCCATCGTTTTGAAATAGTATAGTCCCTCGTCTACCATGCCTCCGTGGCTGCAAGCAAACAGAATGCACAATAATGTAACAGAGTTGGCCTTCATACCCAATTGCTCCATTCTAGTAAATAGCTCAAGGGCATCTCTAACTTGCCCATGCTGAGCGTAACCTGATATAATTGCTGTCCATGAAACAATATCAGCGTTAGATATTCTTTCGAAAACCTTTCTTGCCTCAGTCATACTACCACATTTGGCATACATGTCAATCAGACCACTTTCTATGCACTGGTCGCTATCCAAGCCAGCCTTGCAGAGAAAGCCATGGATTTGTCGACCGTACTCAATAGAGCAAAGGCTAGCACATGCACCCAGCACACTAGAAAAGGTGAACTGATTGGGTGTGAAGCCATCTTCCCTCATCTCAGAAAAGGAGACCAGTGCTTCCCAGAACTCAGAACATTGAGAGTAAGCACTTACCAGGGTCGTCCAAGACACAAGATCTCTCTCTTCCATGCTGTTAAAAACTTTCCTTACGTCTTCAAGAGATCCGCATTTGGCATACACGTCACATATTGCATTGTATATGCTTGTAACCACCATGTCATATCCAAACTTCAAAACCAGCCCATGTACTTCCTTACCAAATGGCAAACATTTCAAAGCAGCGATTGAATTGAACACGCTACAGTAAGTATAAAGATCTGATTTCACCCCATTGTGACACATTCTTACGTAGAGTTCCAAAGCGTCTTGGCTATAACCACACTGTGAATATCCTGATATCATTGAATTCCAAGGCGTGTTAACTGCACAGCTGCTGAAATTCAAGTCAAAAACTAATCTTGCATCATGCAAGAATCCACATTTTGAGTACATGTCAATTAGGGCAGTTCCTACAAGAACATTAGACTCCATAGTCAATTCAGAGACAATTTTGTTAACTTCTTTGCATTTTCCAATGTCACCTAACTTCCCGACTGCTTTTGAAACACTAGCGAGGGAGTAAATGTTTGGTTCAACACCTACCTCTCTCATTCTAAGAAAACAGTTGAATGCTTCTAAGTGATGCCCATTTGATGCAAACCCTGATATCATTGCATTCCAAGATACTTGGTTGTGTTCAGTCATTGAGCTGAACATTTGACATGCATCCTTAATCCGTCCAAACTTTGAATACATGTTAAGAAGAGATGTACTGACAAAAATGTGGGACAAAAAGCCTCTTATAACAATCTGGGCATGCACCATTTTACCCAACTCAACAGAATCTAATCCTATACATGATTGGATAATTGCAGAATAGGCAAATTTATCTGGTAAGGTACCATGATTCAGCATCTCGCAAAAGTACTTGAATCCATCAAGGAAGAAACTATTCTCCGTTGAACCAACAATCATGACTGTCCAAGAAAATATGTTCCTCTGGGACATTGTATCAATGACTTGACGAGCTGCACTAAAGTCTGAACATTTTGAATAAACATGGGCTACATGATTTAACAGAACTAGTAATTGCTCGTTTGGATAATTGGATCTTATTACAAATCCGTGTACAGTTTTCGTTTGTTTAATGGATCCTTTTTCAGCATAGCAACTTAGAAGATCAATTAATGGTTTGACTTGAACTTGCTGATAAGTTTCATAAACAGCAGTTGACCCAGGAAATATGCTAGCAAATTTATGGATAGTAGGAGATCGAAGAGTAACATGTGCACTTCTAGTCTGCAATAAATATTGAAAAATATTAAAAAAATTTAACAGAGACTCAAAACCAATCAGGCTGTACATTCGGAACAATAAGTTGAATCATCGTAGTAGTTCCTGTAGCCAGGGAAAAAGAGAAGATTAATACAAAGTTAAAAAGAGAGTTACTTTGATGTCTGAAGTTGGGATTGACAATAAGCAAGCTGGTGGATAAAAGTCAAGTTTGAAAGAGAAACTCATTCCTTTGACTGTCAACAAGTACAATGGTTATCTGCCTGTAAAAAAACGGGGGTACAGAAATTAGACTGAGTCATTGTACACCCTGTGATGTAGGGCATTGTCAGTCCACACTACTACAGAGACTCTAAATACACTTGGACACTATTGAACGTCCAATTACTTCTTGTCTACTGGTAGCATCCAAGTTGATCTTGGTCAAGACATAAGTATGTTAGTCAAATATGTGGGAAACAAATTACAATCTCTAAGGGAAATCCAAAGGCCTATGTTAATCTCAAAAGGTAACTCAGTTTATCTAAAAGTTGCTTATTAATAGCACAATACTTTCAAGGCATGTATAGGCATCCTTGCCACTCACTCGAGAGCTCTCTGTAACCCTAACTGCATCCAAACATTCAAAAGCCGGTATACTAATATAAGCGCGTAATAACCTAGCCTTAAGTCGAAGCTGGGAGAAACTGAAGCAGTCTAGGTTCGAAATCAAACCTCAAATACATACCAATCAAATGCATAACTATGACAAAGAGACTACCAGAGTTATCCCCGTAATCCTTCACCGATATCGTTTCTTCCGTCGCCATTCCTCTATCAACCGGAGCTACCACTAACCGTCCTTGGTTGGCTTTTTCTTCGGAGTTTCAGTTTCAAGGCTACCGGTACCTCGCCGCAGGAGTAGTGTCGTGACTCAGAGTAAAAGGTCTTTCCTCTTCTCCTTTTTCTCCCTCCATTTCCGTCTCCCTTTTCTCGTCGTTACAAAGGCAATGGATGGGGTCGGAAAAATAAATATAGGTAAATTGAAATATCAATTCTTTTTTATTTATTTTTAAAAAAATTAAGTACAATATTGACCAAAATTAATACCCAAATAACATAGCAAACTCAATTAATCGCCGTTAATCATTTCCGTGGCCAATTTTTAGACTGTTTTTGGCCATGTGTCAATGACAGTTAATTTTTTATTTATTTTTATTTTTTATAAAAATAAAATAGTAAATAGTAAAGACTTTTCAATTGACAAATGAGCCTTTAACCCAACAAAAAATTCTGCCACGTCTCATTTCTCTCTTTCTCCTTCTGTGCCATCAACAATCGAGTTTGGAATTGGAAACAGATAATCGAAGAGACCTACACAAGCTAGTTCGAGAAAATGATGTATGAAAGGACCAGAGAATGCTGAATATAGATTCTGTATAATTCGGGAATTAGGGTTTTGGCGGATTTGAAATTTTATGAAAAGAGTTTTTCTGATTTTGTATAATTTGAAAGATTTTGGAACATGGTTTGTTTGATTTCATTCAGAATGAATTTTGCTGGTTATTTAATATTAAAAAATAAGTAAGAGACTCAGTGGCGACTCAGTGGCATGGAAGACTAACGACAATTTTAACGAGTATGGAAGACTAACAACAGTTTTAACGAAAAAATCAAAATTAAAACAGAATAAAAGTTTAGGAGTGAACGTTACAAAAAATAGTTTAAAAATACTTTGTTATTTAGATATTAGTTTGAAAGAAATATTGTATTTAAACCTTTTTAAAATTAGTTTTGTTTGCTTAATTCCAAAGTTTTTAAACTAGTAATCATAATACTTGCTAACGAAGGACTGAAATTTTGTTTCGAAAACTAAACTT